>JAJHUR010099720.1:0-10218 GCA_027495735.1 Lutjanus campechanus | reverse complement strand
AGTAGCAGTAGCAGTAGTAGCGGCAGCTGTAGTAAAAGCAGTAGTGGTAGTAATTTTATTATAGTAGTAGTGGCAATGTTGATAAAGCGTAATAGTAGTCGTAGTAGTAAAAGCAGCAGTAGTAGTAAAAGTAGAAATAGTATTATTAGTTGTTCCAGTTTCAGTGGCAGTAACAGTAGCATCACTGATAATATCAGGAGAAGATGTAACAATAGTACTAATTCTTAATATTTTCTTCTGTAATTTTTCAGATCTTTCAGGGGAATCACAACCCGACAGACGAAGTTCGCTCCTTCCTCCCCAAACAGACTTTGGCTCGTTACATCCGCATCCGGCCTTTAACCTGGGAACAGGGAATCTGTATGCGCTTTGAGATCTACGGCTGCAGAACATCAGGTAGCGTTAGCAAACACATACAGTAGACAAACTCACACATACTGTACATGATATTAGGCTTCACTCCAAAGTTGGACTCTTCATGTATTGATTTATTTTTCTTCTGCATATTTCATTCATATATTTCATGCATTTTTTTTTCTTTCTTAATTAACTTTCCACATCACTGCAGGGATCATTAAAGTTTCATGTCATCTAAATCTTATCTAATCTAACACACACGCATATAGACAGCGTGGGTATGCGCTCACACCCACACTCATTTGATTTCTCTCTTCCCAATTTCTAATGTATTACCTTACATTTAAACACCGCAGAAGGATAGAACAGACACCTGACTTTTTTCACAATTACCCATGCAAAACACAGATATACACAACACATGCACTCACTAATTCACCTTTTGGCTTAACAATAACTGAGACCAGTTTCCGCCATTGTCCATGGAAAATGTTTATTATCTTATCTGGGGTTTTTTTAGCGCTATTAATTGTAACGTCCAAATTTAAATAAGGGATGAAGTGAAAAGTACTAAATTTCCTTCTTCAAGCACTTTTCTTTACCCTTGAACATTTTATCTTCAACAGCTGGCCAGCCCTACAGCCATGTTTGTCCGTGACTGACTGAGTAGCTGAGTGATGTAGTTTAACAAAGTTTAACCAAGTTTTGGAGTTTCTCCATTGAGTGTTGCTCTTCCAAAATGAATCAGTGTAAACTGTTTTCTATTGTATCATCAGACAGCAAATATTGAGTCCCTCTCATGGGCGTCCTTTGTGTGCATGCTTTTAAATTACTTTAGTAATTATGGAGCATAGAGCATGCATCGAGCACAGTAGGAGAGAAAACGGCTCTCTGTGCACCAAGAGGCATGAAGAAGAGCACAGTTAAAGTACCCCAAATAATAATCAGTCTGACAAAATATTCAAAACAGCTTGAGTCTTAGAAGTATGAGAGACATCCACAGTTACAAACAGATAGAGGAGCAGGGGGGTTAACAGATAATAGGATGGCTGCAATAAAAATATTTTCTGTCAAATAAAATATTCCAAGATATGAGTAGAAAGTATTGTTCTTGCAGCTACTTTTCTAACCTTTTTTTCACTTAAACATAGCTTAACAATGTCATATGATGTGCTACTTTAGTACAATTTAAAAACAAATATTACCAGGATAACTAGAGCTTTTAATATCCAGGAATTCACATTATAAATACTACAGCAGACCACCCCTGTAACAAATTATATATGTTCTATTTTGAAATTATTTTTCTACTGATCAGTGCATTGCTAGTGCCATTGAATATACCATTGTGTATACAGTGTAGCTGAAGATCATTTACAGTGACCCTGTTCGCAGATGAACGTGGTTTTAATGTGGGTTATTCTCTTATTGTTGATATCATTGTCATGGCTCCAAAATCACCTTTTCTTCCGCTAGGGTCCAATGCATTTTGACTATCTTGACTGTCTTGAACTTGAATGTATGTAGCCTTAAAGTTATATGTGACTTAATAAATGTTATTTTGTTATTGGCAGTTGTTCCCGAAGTCTGAGAACCCATGCCTATTGTAGGTTTTGTCTTAGTCTTAGTCTTTAACAATTACTTAACTTAGGCAAACATGTAACAAAATTTGTCAAACTTCTGACTTACTTTGACAAATGCAAAATCAACTTTCTTAAACTTATAAAAGAAAAAATGTCCTTTTACAGGCATTACATGCACATCACTAAACCTGTGATGGATTTTGACAAACACTAAATCTATCTTTACAAGGGAATAGACAAACTAATGTAAACACCTCATGTGAAAAGACTTTAACTCCCCTTAACAAGTTTTACCTGCACTTTGCTCTGGACGCTGGCAGTCCTTTTTCGGACCGTACACTCTCCCCTTAATAACATTTCCTCACTTTTGCACATCATGAATCAAACTAACATCTTTTTGGCTGCCGGATGAGAATCTCCTGCTGCTCTGTGTTGATTTAAAATAATCACCGCTTCCAAGGCGAGCGCAAACTCCCACAGAAGGACACCGTTATTCATTACAGGGGAGCAGAGGAAAATCATGCTGCCTCATTACTCATCCTCTAACATTATATAAACCTTAGTCCTTGATGTGCTACAAGCAACTCTCAGTAGGAGAGCTCCATAAAGTAGATATTAGGCTCTTAACTCATCGGAGAACAGGCTGTGGAGTGCTAGACAGGTGATTCAGGAGATGTAACGACACAACTGGGAAAGTGGGAAAGCGTGTGAAAGTACTGGGAACCTTAATCCACATTTTGACCTAAATTTAATCCAATTTCTATATTTAATCTTAAACCAAACTTCTAATACAAAACACGCAATGAAAAGAAGTGATAAAATACATCAACAGCAGACTGACTCCTGCTTATTTAACCTGTTTTTTCTATCCCTGGGAGGACATTGGGAGCACACAAACACAAGAACTCACACAGACATTACTGTGGGGGGGTTTCCATAAAGAACAACGAGTAGCCGTAAATTCACATTACGGAGGAATTTACATCCTCAGGAGCTGTTGTTAAGTGCCAGATATAACTCTGGAAGCATTTGTCAAATACAAATATCACACTGAGACCACGACTGTTTCAGCCCGGATATTAGATCTAGCTTGTTGTGGATAATGGATTTAAACTTGGCTCACAGTGACCAGATCATTGTGTCCACATATTTTAGAGTTTCATTAAGTTTTCTCATTCCAAGAAAACTAAAAGCACAGCTAAAGTCTGTCATTTATCCAGTAATTATCCCAGTTTATTTCCTGATACATGAGCAACATTAGAGAAAGCAGACTGGCCTGGCTGTTCAGCAGATTGTCTTATAGCCTCGAGGCCACATGTAGCCTCCCCTTCAACAGGCAAGTCTGTCAGTGTCAAGAGCCCATGAGACCAGACTTTGAACCTCCAACATTTGCCAAGGACTCTGTTACCAGCTGCCTCCTGGCTTCTCACAACGTGTACTCATGCAAATCTCTGATGGACAAGCAAAAAGTACAAATTTCACATTGTAGTAGAACATTCAGTTGTAATAGTAGGAAACATTCACGCTGAAAATACACTGCATAAAAATGAGTTCATGTGAAGGCTTGACTGTAGATACAGAAGATAAAATATGAGGTTTTAATCCTTTTTTCCCCCATTAAAGTTTTCAGGGGAATTTTTCATAGAATCAAGGGTCTAATCTAATCAAGCGTTTAATTTTTTGTTGTTGTTGTTTTCTTTTCTCTTTTTTTTTGGGGGGGGGGGGGGGGGGGGTGTAACATCACAATTCAGTTAGTTTTCTATTTTTTAACTTTTTTCAGCACTAATCATTATTGGTTTTATCCCCTGATGACTGTCATATACATTTGTGTGATCTAACGGCCAGTGAGCAGCGCTGTGTTGTCTTCGACAATGAGTAGGAGAAGGTGGAGAAAAGAAAAACTACTGGGAGAATCACAATTTCTGCCTTAGATTTTGATTATTAAAAGTGCGACTTTATTTCTATTGACTTTTGATCTAATATTGAAATTGTGAAACCCCTGTTTAATGTATCATGACAAACAACAGACTGGGCACAGATCAATATCAATATCAGAAATCAATATATGTATGTTTTCATAAATAACAGGGGCTTAATACATTTCAGTACTTTCTTCAAAGTTTGTTAACTTATTCATGAGGACAACTGTCTGGCATTAATAAATCTACATCTGAGGACAAATAATCAGGCTGTTGTACATCATTTGCCTTTTTATCCTCATTATAAATTTGATACCATGACATTCTAATTTGGGCAGTGGAAAGTCATTTTCAAATATCCAGTTTTGAAACAGCTCCCAGAAAGATCTAACATTCGAACATAATTACAAGCAAAGAACAAATATTCTAAAGTTTCAATATCAGAGTCATAAAACATGGAATTGTTTCTGTCAGTGTTGAATCTGAGTTTCTTTAGCTTTCAGTGAAATAGGGAGAAGAGATATCTGCTTTTAATTCTGATTGTAATCTCTGTAGGACCATTTTAATAATTTGTTCCTTTTTAGTGTTAAAAGGAAGAGTTTGGAGAGGAGGGAAACCCTTATAATTTTCTTATATTACATTTTTTGTCTTCAAAACCAAGTTTATCTTTATAAAGTTCAGGCATCTGTGGGACTAAAACGTCACCAGAAAACATGCCTTCACCATTACTATTGTGAATGCCTTGATAACCGCAGAGCATTGTCTCTTTTGTACACTTCACATTGACTTTATCAGTGAATCCTCAAACTGCAACAATTAGTCAATTAATTGATTAGTCGATTGAAAGAAGTTGTCAACTATCTTGATAAGCGATTAATTATTCTTTCAAACAAAATGTCAAACACTTGCTGGTTTCAGCTTCTTAAATGTGAAGATTTGCTGCAATTGTTTGTCATTTATGACAATGATGAAGAGTCTTTAGATTCTGGACTGTTGTTTGAATAAAAGAAGCAATTTTGAAGACATCACTTCAGGCTCTGGGACGTTTGATGAGCATTAAAAAAAAGTTTTATAGACTAAACAATTAATTAATTAATCTTAAATTCATTGGCAGATGGGTGGATAAAATCATTAGTTGCAGTCCCAATGAATCCATTATACTCAGGCTTTGTTCTTGAATCCATCAAATGTATAATAATGTAATAGACGAGTGTGAAGTATGTTGTAAAGCCCCTTTTGATTTTGTGTGTATAAATAATTGACTTGACTTGATCCTGAAAGTGCAGTCTGTGTAATACATCCAGGGGAGCCAAAGTTGAACCAGGGTCAACCTTTTTTTTTTTTCTTTTTTTTTTTCCTCAAGCCCTGTCAGAGTCTGACAAAGAAGCTGAACTTGGCTCAACTTTCACTGCAATGTTATCATCCAGCAAGGCGGTGCTTTGCCCAATTAAATTTATGCAAGCTCACATTCCTGGTCGATTACTTTGTGAGATTAACAGTGTTTTTCCACTGTTTTCTTCGTGATAATGTTGCAGAATTGAAAAGTCCCTCAGAATATTATAAACCACTGTGCAGCATTTTTGGCGTTTGATAATTCGTCAAACTGATGGATCTGCTACTCAAGCTAGACTTGCTGGATTGTATTTCATTGTCTCACCAATACCTGGAGAAACACTGCCCTTTGAATTTCCCTGCCCTGTCTGTTTTTGTTCTGAACGCACACCAAGGGGGCTGCATATTTTGATGCTGTTCTATTATCCGCTTTTGCGATGGTAGACACAAGGAGAATAATATAGAATCAGTGTATGCAGACACCTTATGTAGTATAAACAGAACCGTGTCCGTTGTCTAAGGCCACATCCATTTTGGAGAATAAAGCAGTTACACCAGTGTTGGAAATATGAGTATTAATGGTAGTAACAGCAGAGCTACAACAAAAACCACAAGCTGTCAAAATTAAAGTCATTCTCTCAAAATAATGCAGTATGAATGTGGTCTATACACACAAAAAACTGCATCATTACATGTTCTATTCAAACCGTCTCACCCCTCAGATGATAAATGAGTCTCTGGTGTTTTTACTCTTGAGTTTAAACACTGCAGCAGCGCCCAGAGGGCATCAACTAAAACCGCTGACTAAAGCAGTGACAAGATAAGGATGACAGTAGACTTTCTTATCGTACTGTACGCCTTTCAAAAGTTTCTTATCCTCCACTGTTTCCCTCTTTTTCTCTCTCTGTACAGACTACCCATGTTCAGGAATGCTGGGGATGGTGTCAGGTCAGATCTCAGATGCTCAGATCAGCGCCTCGTCATACGCAGACCGGGGCTGGGTGGCTGAAAATGCCCGATTATTGACGGGGAGGTCAGGCTGGACCGGACAGCAAACCAAGCAGCCCTTCAGAAATGAGTGGCTACAGGTGGGTTTAATATTGAATCCATTCATACCTTGTATTATCAATGGTGTAAATTGGGTTTTGTTTCATTTCTGCTGCAAGAAAGAATATACTTAACCAAAGAAGAACAACAATGTACTGTTGAATCTTTCATTAGTAAGTCAATCAGCCAAAGTGTGTCAGAATGTCTGTTAAGTCAAACCAACCAATTTTTCCCTGCATCCTCCTCCCTGGTAGGTGGATCTTGGCCAGGACAAGTTGGTGAGTGGTGTGGTGATCCAGGGAGGGAAACACCGTGACAGGAACGTCTTCATGAAGAAGTTCAGGGTGGGACACAGCTTGGACGGAGAGGACTGGACCATTGTCAAGGAGGAAAACACCACCAAGCCCAGGGTTGGTTTAACACATGCACACATACATAATGTGCATTCAACCTGCATTTCGACTGCTTGATATTAACCATTTTTCTCCGGATGGAGCACATCTCATCCACAACTCCATCTCCCTTGGTCCTGGGCTGTCCTCTCCAGCTCTGTCCAAGGGCACTTCAGTTCTCTTGCCTCTGTGCCATTTGAACTGTTCCAGCTGTTTATGAATCTTCCTTATTTTCTCCAAGGAAACTAAAAAGGATGTAGGGGTCATTACATCATAAAATAACTTGTGTTCTGCTCAGGGCCAGACTTTGGTGCCAGTTCTGTTGAACCCTGTGGGAGAAGAAGATAAGACCTGTCTATCTGTCCTTGGCTTAGATATAACAGATAGTCAAACTGCAGATAGAAATATAAATTCATGCGTTGCATAAAGCAGTTTAGTTCTTTACTATCTAGTAAATTGAGACTTTTTTCTAAGATAAAAAAAAATGTCAGACTGAGTGGCCGCATCCGACCACTCAGCTCGATTTACCCCAGCAGAAAATATGTGTCTTTTAGAGGAACTCAGCAGTTACAAGGACGTTTTACTTGGCAAGTTTATCAAAGAACAGTGAGAGGAGCATCAAAGATCATTGCTTTCTCTGCAGCAATGTTAGCAAACCACAAATTATGAGCCTTTTTTTTGTTGTTGGATGCTACTGATCAGTTGCTGGTATTGCTTGTTACTATGGTAATATGAGTCTTAAGCCTGAGTCAGCCTGGAAGTAAGGTGCTTTTTTTCACTCACAGTTAGTCAGTCTTTATTTTTGTGAAATGGTCTAACTTGCAATAGACTAATCTATAAACAAAATTAAGACTAGTCTAACACTACTCACTAGACTCGTGTCACTGTGCCGATCCAAAAGTTGAATCAGTAGATGTTTTACTAGCTTGTGATATGGGATCCATTCATATAAGCACTTTTAGATTTGTATCTCTGAAATTCTCAAGTCATCCGGTGGTCCGATGGTCATCTAATGGTCACCCTACTGTAAAGACAACAGGATTTTTTTTGTAGCTTGGCAAGCAGTTGTTGAATATAATTTCATTTAACAGATAAAGAAAGCAATAAAAGGCTTGTAGAAAGATCTCACAGGAACTCTGAACCACTGAAATGTTTCTACTTTTTCACCCCCCTCGCCCATCCTCCCTCTTGTTACCACATTGTGTCACTGCTGTCTGTCTCGCTTAGTGGCAGTAATGGTGATGAAGACCAGCACAGATTAGCAGAAAGTAAATTATACAGGAGGCAGATAAAAGGTTGTTGACAAGAAATAAACCTCCTCTTACTGAAATCTGTAATTCTTGGAGACCATCACATAGACGCTCAAATGGCCACAACGCCGCTCCTGGAATGAAATGTTTGGCGCCCAAATTATAGACTACTATTATATGAGCTCTGACTGGGCTGTTTATTGCATGCTTTTGTCTGATGCACTCGACAAAACCTCGACATGCGGAAAGGCAGAGCTTTCAAGGGAAAATCGGGTTGTTGGAGGAGCAAATAATATTACAGGTGGGGCACAACAAAGGAATGCAGACTAGAAACTGAAAAAATAGGTTTAGGAAGTGGGATTACAAAATAGGTGGGATTAACATTTATTTAGCATCCTACTGTATTTTCTGATTTATTTATTTTTTTTCTTCTTATCCTCATTAGCTAATGCTTGTGACACCAGCTAGTCTTCCTTGGGTCCAAAATTCAGTTCATCATATCCATCATAAGCATATATAGCATCACATTAGTGTTATATTAGGTTCATCTCATGTGCATCTCAATTGTGGTACATTAAGAAACTTATCATCCAAGTTTATCAGTTTGAACATGAAATATCGTGTGTTTATACGGTGATTAATTGAATACAATCTAAAGGATTTGAAAATCATTGCATTCTGTTAGGGCAGCTATAGCATGTGCTAAAAGTAAAAAAAAAACAACTATACAATTTGTAACACAACTTTATTGTTGGAGGTTGTTGGAGCTGTATTCCGCCTGAGATGAAGACTGCAGGCAATACTCAGAGCTAAAGAAGTCAAACCACCTCCTCTGCATGTTTTTCAGTTCATATTTTCCTAAGAGATCATACGATGAACCTTTTTGACTTTTTGAAACAAAGTCTACGCTACTTGTTTAAGTTGTAGTTTATCTCACTTTTACATTTTTATATATTGTATGTTGTTGGTCATTATTTTATTTTATGTAAAGCCTTTGAGACATATTTTGTAAGTATTTTTGTAGTACTTAGTAAGTTTTTTTTGGGGTTGCTCTTGTGGTTTTTTTGTGGTCTTGGAGAGAAGACAGGAAAGGATGATGAAATTATGTCACTTTTTAAACTGATAAATGTTGTCCTTTTAGCTTTATAACAGTTCGTCTTAAAGCACTTTATCTACCTCTGTATCTAAAAACAACATGCATCTCATAGCCAATCTGGTTTGAATAAACATAAGAATTGTGTGTTGAAAATGAATAGTTATGGCCTTCCTGTGGTGTTTCCTACACCTTCACCAGAAAACTTAGAGACATTGCAGTCTGTTCTGTTTGATCGACAGCACAACAAGTGCTTAATACGAAAGATGGAGACAAGATCAGAAATAAGGATGTCACAGACTACCACTAGAGAGATTAAAAAAAAAATATTAAAACCCGCCAGTCTTGGTCTCTAACCCTTCTTGGCGATTTGAGCGACTTTGATTCTGATCCTCGAGAGGAAATTCATGTCATTGCTTTCAAGACCCGACTTCCTTTCCTCGGCTGGCCCCGTTGGTGCGACATCCTCCTCTATGTGTTCCAGATGGCAGGGCGGAGGACGAGGTTGGCCATCAGACTCCTGCTGATTTACTGCAGACGGAGATCTTGATGCTCCTCTGTCCCTTCGCCCTGCCTCTCTGCTCTGTTTCCTGTGTCTTTTTATAAAACCTCTTCAAAAGACGAGGCAGGAAGGATCAGTGAGGCCCTGGCTGCTACATGCATACATACATGTATTGGCTTACACACTGGAGGCTACATACTGTATATACTCATGCATAAACATGAGTGCACATATAAAGTGGGAGACTGGCCTATTGGTTACCTTACCTAAGCATAAACACCAATCCTAAAATAGGGACACTTGTTTCTCATCCAGTATTTGAACACGTACTACAGTTTACTACTGTTGAGAAAATTATTGGGGATCAGATGTAGATTTAGAACAAATTGTTACCGTCCTCTGGCTCAAATTACTGTCAACTTTTTCATGCAAACATGGACTTTTTTCAGGGACCTTTTGACAAAATTCAGTCATGTAATGCCATTATGTCAAAAACTACAACTGCAAGATACATTTTTTTTCTCAACAAAGGTAAATGCCAAAGAGTTGATAATCTGCTTATGTGTTAACATGCACAGCAAACATACAGACTCAAATTTTGGTGCATTCTGTATAAAATTCTGGCTTTTGCACACTCGGTCACATCCGAGCTACACGCCCTAAGTGCCACCCTGCAGGCTGTGATAAATCAGGCCAAAGGAAACCTCAGCAGTTCAGACAGGCAGGAGTGCTTTTGGTGTTTG
>JAJHUR010099716.1:0-24999 GCA_027495735.1 Lutjanus campechanus | reverse complement strand
TGTCGGTTACATTACCGTTAAAGTGGACAAAAGAGGCTGCAACACAGGAGGGTCAAAGAAAGTGAAAGTAAATTTCAGTGGGCAAAGAGATCCTGGGCCCCGCGGGGGCGTGGTTTGCAGGGGGCGTGGTTTGTAGGGTCTGCAAGGCTGCAGCTGGACCCTTCACTCCTGGGGTGACGTGTCCTTCTGTGATTGGAGGAGTCTGCTGAAGTGAGGAAGTAACTTAAGTACAAATACTTTGTTACTGTACTTAAGTAGATTTTTCAGGTATCTATACTTTACTTGAGTGCTTCTTTCTCTGACAACTTTTTATTTATGTATTTGAACACAAATATCTGTACTCCTTGTATTTTCAAAACAGGCTTCTGAGAAGAATTATTGATTATTTTTAGAGAGTTGGTCCAAGAGCAAGGTCTGTGTTCATAATGTCCAGAAAGGTTTTATGAGCAATCGTGCAGTCCTCCCTTCTCCCACTGTTAGGACAGTGGTTCTCAAATAGTGGTCGGGGGAAGAGCTAGTGAATCTGAACTAACCTTTTAAACCAATGTAGTCACACACTAACACAAGCAAACTAACAAACTGAGGCACAGCAGACCAGCAACTCCTGTGTTCTAAGAGGTAAAATGGCTGATTTCGTTAATGGCATTTCGTTGGTTTGGAGAGTGATATTTGGCTTAACAGCAGTCTCCCATCAGGTAAAGCAGTGGAAATATTCTAAATATAGCGTCAATAAAACATCAATAAATCTGAGAGTGATAATAAAGAGTCATCCTGTCCAGACTAATTCACTTTTCTGAAAATAACCTGAAAACAGTAACAGACCAGAGTGTGTCTGAGGTGGAGTCTGGGTGTTTTCTGTTTATTGTCATCAAGTCCCAGCATCCTTTGGGAGAGTCCCGGTGATGAGGAAACCCGCCCTCTGGATTACAGAGGTGAGCTGTGTAATTAAACATGTTAATGACACGCTCCACCAAACAGCTGTCATTAAAGTTATAAATCTGACATAACTCTGCCTCTAAACCGACAGTATTCTCTCTTGAAAAATAGCAGAAACTCACATTAAATCAGTACATAAAAGAAACAGAAAATGCAGTGGCTACTCTGTGATCTAACTGTCTATTTTGCAAGATATTCTTGATTTTAAGTGGTGTAAGAAAATGTTTTTGGTTTTTTAAATATACAGTATGTCCCTATCTATTTTATTATTCATGTGAAGGAAACTAAATTTGTGTTATTTTTAGAGTTTAGATCATTATTAGATATGAACTTCAGAAGAAAATCTCAAAGGATAAAAGCAGAGTGAAGACCTGAACACAGTCCTCACTCTCTTCGACTGCCTTGTCCTGCATCAAAAACAAGTACACAGTTAAAACAGCTGAAAAGCTCATATAAATGTATCAAAATGAAAGATGTAGTTCCTTCATGCTACACACATACACAACATATATACAGAAAATTAAATTCAGAGTAGAACATAAAAAATATTAAACAAAATAATTATACAGTTATTATATACATTAATGGAACAATGGTTAAACATCAGAGAGAAGAAAATGCTAAATTTGCCTATTAAGTATGTGTAATTGATAAAATTTTAAGAAAAATACATTAATAAAAGACAAAATGTATAAAGCATCCCCAAATGTATCAGGAAAACTGATCTCTGATGTAAAATAATCTGCTCAAAATGAATCAAAGTCACTCATTTTACACACTTCATGTTTATTATTATTGAATATAACATGAAATATCCATAAAATATGAATATGATGAATATCACTTCAGGGGTCTTTGGTTTACTCAACAATAGAAAAGGGGTCCCCTGTGGAAAAAGGTTGGGAATATATGTTCTATAGAGCTTTCATAATAATATAATATCACGTTTAGTGTTTATAAGCTACAAAAAGCTAAAAATATAGATGGCTGATATAGATTTTTTTGGCTTAAATATAAAATACAACATATTAAATATGTTTTGCTGCCGAGCTTGTCCAGAGGAATATATTGCTGTACAGCATATCTACTGCAGGTAATACACTGACTATGGATAAGCACCACTTTAAATAAACTAAACTATCCCTTAAGGACAGTTTTGTTTAATCAACAACTACAGTACCTCATTAGTAACTTGATCAGATCCTCTATTCTAACCAGCTACAACACAGCATGTCACAGTGCAAACTGATACTACTGTATCTGTCTGTGGGTGAGAAAAGACTTCTGAGAGTCGTCCATGCTGTTATGACAGTGTATTGAGTGACACTGTGACAATGGACCATGGAGCACCTGTCCTGTAGGTGTGGCGTCACATTTGTCCTGTTATAAACTCAGCTGGGACAATATTTGAACAACCAGTCGCTGTGTTTGTGTCTAAACCTGAAGCCACAGTGTTCTTAAAGTATCTTACAGTACAGCAACATGACAATATTTCAAATATGAGCTGTTAATGCGTGATTTCCTGATGGTATAGATCAGTTTTTGTTTTTATAGCACCTGCTAAAACAATATTCTATGATTATTCGTACAAACTGTAGAGAATTACTATGAAGTTTAGGATTTGGGACACATAGTCTTCCAACAGATGGATGGAATCAGATGTAAACAAAACAAATCAGCTGCACACAGAGCTTCAAAGGTACACAAAAATGCACATTACAATCCACATTACATTTCACAAGACACATATTAACTAAATAAATTAAATCGAACAATCTATCATGGACTATAAATGGGAGTAAGACTTTGTATGTATAAAGATGGATAACATGAAACAGCAGAAGTGAAGCCAAACTATCTCCAAATGTCTTACTTTCATGCATATCATACATATCTTTTCTTTTTCCATTTTCTTCCTGATTATGTATCCCTATAAGTACCACTATCTGAATTTGCACAACGCCAATGTGTTTGTGTATTTATAAAGGAACCCTTAAAACAGTATAGGCTACACTATGTAATCCATGAAGCAGAATCACAGTTGCACACAACCGCTTGTTTGTGAGGACCCCTGGTGGAGCAGGGAGGTTAAGTGCTGCATATTTGGTTTAGGGGCTCGGTCTGAAACCTTGCCAAAACAAAAAAGTTATGGTCACTGAAAGAATTAAATAATACAAAACAAAGATCCATACCAACTAAAGTACCATTCAAAATATGAGTATTCACTTAGAGTTGAAACTGGTGGCATTCTGAATACAGTTTCCATCTTTAAAATAGATTATTTAACGGGATTTGTTTTTATTTTATTTGCTCTTAAATTCATGTAAGACACAGTTCTCATTAACAGATTTTTTTTTTTTTTTTTTTTTAAAGCCACTTCTCCACAGAGGAGATGCAGAACCATGACACTGTCAAAAATGTGTTTTTGGCATGGAAATATAAAAACGTTTTACCAAAACACATGGTCAAGAAGGCTGCAAAAACCACATCGCAGTGCAGCTCTGCTTATCATCAACCAAGCTACCTTCAGCAAGAAATGACCAAGGTGAAAAAGCACCTAACAAGGGTCTAACGTTAAGGACAGAGGGTGTTTATACATAATTCAAATCTGACTTGACTTGCTGATTAGTTTGCTTGCTAACTCGATAATTAGCAAGAAATACAATCCATTTATTCAACGTGATTCACATCGCTCTAGTGAGGTCATGCCAGAAAGCAAGTATTAACTACATTCAGAAAGATTCCGACAAATGTCTCAGCAAGACAAAAGTAACCCAAAGTATTTAGAATATGTTACTTGAGTAATTTAATGGAAGACATAGCCAATCTCATTTCAGGCCGCGTATTCAGCAATCTGTGTTGGAATATGTTTTAAAAGTGATCCTTCCAACACTGTCTCAACCACAAAGAGTTCATCTGAAAAACAGCATCCAAGAGAAAACACAGCAGTGTGTAAATTCTGCAATGCAACAATCACTGAGACGGCTAGTACCACTTTTATCAGCACTTAGAAAGGAAGCATTAAGAAAGTGTAAGTGATGCTAGCAAAGCTACTGTAGCTTGCTAACACTATCTTTGTGGTTACATTACATCATCATTATCTCATGTCATCTCTTACGTAAGTGGTACATGCTGTGGCACCGCTCTAGTAGGGGGTCCCTGCACCATCTTTCCATCAGCTAATGGGTCCATGGCCAGAAAAATGTTTCAAACCCCTGATCTAAACAACAACCCACAACAAACTGCAAGACCAGGTACAAATAATAAAAAGTACGAACCTGCATTTACAAATGTTTTCTAGAAATTGAGCACGGCTGGATGAGGCCACAATTTGTCAGAACCACATTTGTGGGACCTCCGGTTTTTGGCTTTTTGAAATTGTCTTTTGCCCGACTTGTAGCTGTTAGCTGCCAGAATCTGACACACACACACAATGGATGTATTATACACATAATACCAGACACAACAACGATGCCTATTCAGTGCAATGAGAAGTGCTCACCTGGCGCAGATGCCAAAAAAGTTTTCTACCTTCTGGGTTTATTTCCACGGTATGCAGGCCACTGAATATGTACAGTAGTATATCTTCCTCTGGCGCAGCCTGCGAGGTCTCGCTCAGCCAATAGACTTTACATTGTCATGATGTTTTTAAATCATGTGCCTGCACCTAATTGATTAATTTTGTACAGGCTGTTTTCTTTAACGGGAAAAGACTCACTGTCCTACAGAGAACACAGAGATATTGAGGATCCATGTGACCAGAACCCAAACCCAAAGCCAGCATAAAGCGGATCAGTGAATGTGGCATTGAAGGTGTAGAGGTGGATCGGTGTGCCAGAGGAGACTTTGTAGAAGGACAGAGTGCCAGCAGGAATGTCCACGTACACTGCTACTCTAGTACAGGAGTGGTAAAACAAGGAGTAGAGACGCTCTAAGAATGAGGGATAGATGCGTGCGTGTCTGTTGTTGTGACAGACTTTGAGCTGATCATCATTGCAGAACAGTGTCCAGGACTGATCATTCCCTCCGAACTCACAGTCAGGTCCGTCTCCTCTCCTTCCGATTCCTTTGTAAGCCACTGATATAAAAACCAGTCCTTTCCGCTCAACCTCCCAGTAACAGCGACCAGTTAGAGGATTTTTACACAGTAGCTGCCCCCAACTGTCAAATCTGTCTGCATGATCAGGATATGCCTGATCCTCTTTCACATATGTCAATTTCGTGTTGTCGTCAGATAGCTTGACGTGTCCATTCACTGTGTTTGTGTCTAGTTTGAGTTCACAGGAATCTGATGGAGAGAACAAAACACAATACAGCTGCAGTTATCTCTCTAAGGTTGTCAAAAGTATCAGTAGTTTTAAATACCATATGCTAAAAACAATAGAGTGCTAACATTTGATATTACTGAAGACAATGGAGCTATAAAAAAATATCAAAGGGCACATTCAGGACACCATTTCAGGTCAGTCTTTATTGTCTTGCCTGCAATTATATTTTGCAGCAAAACCAGACAGTGTTGAAGCTGAAGGTAATGTTATTATAGCATTGACGGGTAGTACACAGACATGCAGTTTGTAAAGTGTTTTCATGAATCATATTAAAAAGACACTTACACTTCTTCAGACCTTTTCTCAACCATCTGGCTCCACTAGGATTAACCCTAAAAGGAGGAAAGGGGGTGAGACCAGCACATCCTCTCTCAGCATGTAAACATTACATTACACAGGCAATATGTGCATCTGACCTGCTTCTCCCTGCTCATCCTAAACCTCCTCACCTCTCCTCATACATTGAGAGTGACCCACACGATGCTGATTGTGTGAAAGAGGAGGAAAACATCTGATAACATACAAGAATCTCTTTTTGGATGATCCTGTCTCCCACTTCAAAACCAGTCCATGGTTCCAGACCTCTGCTACAAAACCAAGTAACCAAGGGATAATTATGTTACTATAATGTTATAATGTTTGGTGTTGAATTGATAGGCTCTATATCTTCAACACGGACAGCTGACGTAGCCCGTGTTGTGTAGGTAGCAAATGTGCTTGTGCCCAACTGTGTGCCTGCGGCCATGTTGGTCTCACAATGAGGTGTGGCCAGGTGCATTGTTGACATATTGCTATCTTGATGCAAGAAAAGCGACATTAACCAACAAAAACATGGTCATAAGTCAATGATGCTGCATTGTCCTTCAGTTTATTATTGTTATACCAACTAACCCAGAGCTAGTAAAAGTGCAGTGTGAATCATATAGCCCTGAGCTGAGCTTTAGCCTAGACCAATACAGTGTGTTTGGAAGGGGGCTTAGTTATCCCAGGATTATCTCTTAGGCCAGGGCTAAAGATAGCATTGGGCTAAAAATATGCATGTGAAAAGCCCAAAAGAATATTTGGATGTAACTCCAACCTTTTGATAAGTAACTGTAATTTACAGATTTTTCTCAGTAACTGTAATGGATTGCAATCACATTTATTTTGTAATTTAACTGCGTGTAATTAGTTACATGTAAGTAGTTATTCTCCAGCACTGCTAGTATCCTATTAGACATTTGTGAACCTAAGAAATATGAGCAGTTCGAGTCCAAGTGGTCAGTTGTGCCAAGTCTGAAGAAATTCCCTCAAGGCGCTCTTGAGATATCACATATTCGCAGGAATTTGATGACCCAAAAAACCTGAATACTGAATTTACTGAATAATTGTGAATGACAGAGGTCCCTCAGCATACAGTCATGAATGTCCATGAAAATTTAGCTGTTGAGTCTGCACACAGACAAGCCCTCCAGGCTTACACCTGGAGGAGCAATGTTTTCATGTGCCTAGTAATATCACAGTAGTCATGCTGCTGTGTCTTAATCATAAGACACACACAAAGATTACCCGCAGTGCCTACATCACTACAAGTGTTGCTTCTCCAACTTGCAGAATCTGTCATTTAAATAACAATGCACCAGAGGCAAGTGTACACGGCTCTTAAAGGGAATGGGAGATGACATCATGTTACATTTATGTTACTCCCAAAATACTCATTTGATTAATTAAGAGACAACATACAACAAAGCGGAGTTGGTCTCAGAAAACCTATTTCTGTTATAAATGCATCATTTCATGAGCTGGGATGGTTTGTGTATGTTCATGTGCATGTGCTAGCAGTTCTCCCTGCCCTAAAAAGACATGGTTTGAGAGAATCACAAAGAAAAAGAAATGTTTTCAGCTCTTCCTCCCCTATCAGACCTAGTCTGTGGTTGCAGCAGGCCTCGTCCTACCTGAGAGTGTCCAGTTTCAAGTTCAGTGCTCCTGGATGATTGTAGCTCAGGTCCAGCTCTCTCAGATGCAAGGGGCTGGAGGTCAGAGCCGAGGTCAGAGAAGCACAGCCTTTCTTTGTGATCAAACAGCCTGACAACCTGCAAGCACACAAAACACAAAACTTTAAGATTGATAATGGCAAGTTGTCATGGCAGAGACAATGACAGGTTATGTTGTCTTGATTAATGTCTTGTCTTGATAAATTGTCAAAATAAAAGCTTGCCAAAAAATGCAAGATTTGACCAAATGGGACCAAATGGTACTAACAGTAAAACCTTCAGAAAGACTGTACACTTGTAATGTACTTTAAGAAAAGTTCTGTGTGCACTCATGAAAGAAAATGTGACTTCACAGTAGTATATACTGTATAGGTCACCCATTCTTGAGAATTGGGACAATCATGGCCTACCAAAATAACTTTAAAAATAATTCCTACAAACCCTCTAATTCAAATTTATTTGAGAAACAGAATAAAAACATAAAATGCCTCCATCCTGCCAAGCTGACTAAAAAAATGTTATTTACACCATGTTTTTAGTCTGAATCTTCACTGTAGATCCTCAGCTTGGAGCCATGTTCACGTGCACATGCACACTGTCTGAACTGACTGTGGTGTGACGGTGTGCAAATGCCATATCGGGATTTCAGGAGACTTGGATTACACCAGACGAGCAGTATGGAGGCATTTTACTTTTTTTTCCAGTTGTTTTTTACATTTGAAAACCGGTCAACGTTCACTTCCATTGTTTGGGAAATTCTGCAACAGTGCTTTCTTGTGAAACTCCAGCAGTGTTTTGTGGACTAACAAAGTAAACCTGACCCTCAATCAGCATGAGGGTGAGTAGATACTGACTGAATTTTCATTTTGGGGTGAACTATCCATTTGGCAAAACAAGTTAGCAGACATGATCCTACACAGGTTAGCTGTTTCTCCATTAATGTAAATCAGATTTGAAATGGTCATCAGTTGAATGAGTTAATGAATCCTGACCCGAGTTTTTCCAGTTTGCAGTGTGGACTCTTCAGTCCAACAGACAGCAGCTTCACTCCTGAATCCTCAAGGTCGTTGTTACTCAGGTCCAGCTCTCTCAGACTAGTGTTCTGGGATCTAAGAACTGAAGAAAGAGCCTCACAGCTTGTCCCTGAGAGGTTACAGAAACCCAGTCTGGGGAGGAAAAAATGAAATGAAGAGGACAGACGACATTTGTGTTAGAATGTTAAAGTCTGTTAAACGTCTGGGCTCTTCATGATACAATACACATAATCTCTTTGTGCAGATTATTTTGTACTGCACATTATATGAATAGGAACAAAATACAAGATTTACTGTACTGTGAAATTTGAATTCCTGTAATAAAATAGGATGTTAAGTTAAAATGAAATGATATCAAATCACAAAAATCATTTGAGTCAAACTGTGACTTAATCTGACCTGAGACTTTCCAGTGTACAGTGTGGACTCTCAAGTTGACCTGCCAGCAGCTTCACGCCTGAATCCTGCAGGTTGTTGTTACTCAGGTCCAGCATTCTCAGACTAGAGGACTGTGAGCTGAGAACTGAGGACAGAGCTTCAAGACCTCTTCCTGAGAGGTTACACTGACTGAGTCTGAGGAGGACATAACAAACAAGATGACAAGTAACATTTCTGTTAAAATGTCTCAATTTTAATGTTGGGTCTGGACTGAAGGACAATCAGAGATAACTAAGATCTTTGCTTGCTCTACAGCATTGTTCAATGACACCAAAATGCCAACTCCATATGTAGTGGGGAGTTAATTGTAGTGATATATAGTCTGTTCCTTGCTGTGTACGTTCATTGGCAATTATAAAAAAAAGTGCAGATTTTGATGATGGATCATAGTTTTACACAATTATATGAAAATTGAATTGAATTTAATGTATGGGATTATTGCATGAGAGAGGTTGTTTAAACATCACAGAGCTGTATTTTAGCAGAATATTTCAACTCTTTTACAAAAAATAAAATAAAATAAACTTGATCTGACCTGAGAGTTTCCAGTGTACAGTGTGGACTCTTCACTTCAGCAGACAGCAGATTCACTCCTGAATCCTGCAGATTGTTGTTACTCAGGTCCAGCTCTTTCAGACTAGAGGACTGGGAGCTGAAAACTGAAGACAGAGCTCCACAGCTTCCTTTTGAGAGGTTGCAGCCACTCAACCTGGAGAGGAAATAATGACATGAACAAGAAGGCAAATAACACTTTGGTTCAAATATTGAGTCTGGACTTCTGGTGGTACAGTATATGTAATCTGTTTACATGTTAAATCATTGCTGTTCTATTTTAAACAAGTTGGGGGTGTGACAATTAATCATCAGTAAATATCAGTAATAAAAATGTACATGATGATACATCACATTGTCTCTGGCAGAGATCATACTTCATGCTACAGTATACAATATTTGAATCAGACTTAGAACTAGGGGTGGGGGAAATAGTCAGTTCTTAGATGCATTGCAATGCGGACATGGAAGATTCTGAATTGATTCATAAAAGTCAAAAATCGATATTCTAAATGTCAATTAGAATTGTTAATGGAGCGAAAAAGGCGGAACTCAACTGCAAGGGCAGCATAGCACCTGGACTGTCTACAGCACGCACATGCTTGAGTTATCAGCAGTTAACAGGGAGATGTACTTCATCTTCTCAAAAGACAGCAGTTTCAATCATGTTTTAATTTAGTGTCTAAATAACTGCTTTTGCGAGATGAAGGCAAATACTTTTTACCATTATTCAGAGACATTAAGTAGTTCACAGAACACTGATCAGCTGTAACAAATGAGAGTGGCTGAGCAACACACACACACACACTGTGGGATTTAACAACTTCAACCAACTCTGTGGTGAAGAAGATCACTCTGCTCATTCTGTCACCATAAAAACTCTGTACCAGCTCTCCCCCCTTTAAACTGAGTCAAAAAGACAAAAAGACCCCCGCCCCCCAAATGTATCATAATCATATACATCATGATTACTTGAGCTTTGGAGAGGATGTCTGAACTTGAGCAGATGCAGATAAATAAACATTTAAAAGTTTAAGATTTTGATGCATCAAGATGCATTGACAATTGTTTTATCATCAAATTGTTGCCCTCTAAATAGTAATTGAAAGGTACCCAGAGATTCTCACACCTAGTTTGAACAAATTACATTGGAAACTTAAGATTTTCTTTTCTTAAATCCTTCAAGACAAAACATGGCTTGAGCTGACCTTAGGGTTTTCAGAGTACAATTTGGACTCATCAGTCCAACAGACAACATCTTCACTCCCGAATCCTGTAGGTTGTTGTCACTCAGGTCCAGCTCTCTCAGACCACAGGACTTGGAGCTGAGAAGTGAGGAGAGAGCTTCACAGCTTCTCTCTGAGAGGTTACAGCCGCTCAATCTGCAAATGACAGTAAGGAAGCAAGTAATAATTTTAAAACTTTTTTCCCTGTTGAATTATATATATTTGTTAATGAATACATCTCGCTTACAGAGCTTTCTTGGAGGCTTTGACCACTGGCAGCAGCCTCAGAAGAGCCTCTTCTGAAGCAGAGTATTTCTTCAGGTCAAAGACGTCCAGATCTTCTCCTGACGACAGCAGGATGAAGACCAGAGCTGACCACTGAGCAGGAGACAGTTTATCTGTGGAGAGACTCCCTGAACTCAGGGACTGTTGGATCTCCTCCACAAGAGAACAATCTTTCAGTTCATTCAGACAGTGGAAAAGATTGATGCTCTTCTCTACAGAGGGAGCCTCTTCAATCTTCTTCTTGATGTACTTGATTGTATCTTTATTGGTCTTTGAACCACTTTTCTGTGTCAGCAGGCCTCCTAGGAGAGCACGGTTGGTCTTCAATGAAAGTCCCAGGAAGAAGCGGAGGAACAAGTCCAGGTTTCCATTTTGACTCTGTAGGGCTTTATCAACAGCATTCTGGTAGAGCTGTGTCACTGCAGATCTATTTTTTCTTGTTGCAGACTTCTGTAGGATTGATTTTTCCTCTGACAGCAGATTGACGCCTGAGTTGATGAACGTCAGATGGACATGAAGAGCAGCCAGAAACTCCTGAACGCTCAGGTGGACAAAGCAGTACACCTTTTCCTGGTACAATCCTCTCTCCTCTTTAAAGATCTGTGTGAACACTCCTGAGCACACTGAAGCAGCTGTGATATCGATGCCGCACTCCATCAGGTCTGATTCATAGAAGATCAGGTTTCCTTTCTGCAGCTGCTCAAAAGCCAGTTTCCCCAGAGACTCAATCATCTTCCTGTTCTCTTCACTCCAGTGTGGATCTGTCCCAGCTCCTCCGTCATACTTGATATTCTTTAGTTTGGCTTGAACCACCAGGAAGTGGATGTACATCTCAGTCAGGGTCTTGGGCAGCTCTCCAACCTTTTTGGTCTTCAACAAATTCTCCAGAACCGTAGCAGTGATCCAGCAGAAGACTGGGATGTGACACATGATGTGGAGGCTTCGTGATGTCTTGATGTGGGAGATGATTCTGACGGCCTGCTGCTTATCTCTGAATCTCTTCCTGAAGTACTCCTCCTTCTGCTCATCGGTGAAACCTCTCACCTCTGTCACCATGCTGACACACTCAGGAGGGATCTGATTGGCTGCTGCAGGCCGTGTGGTTATCCAGAGGCGAGCAGAGGGAAGCAGTTTCCCTCTGATGAGGTTTGTCAGCAGCACATCCACTGAGGCGGGCTCTTTAACATCAGTCAGGATCTCACTGTTGTTGAAGTCCAGAGGAAGTCGACACTCATCCAAACCGTCAAAGATGAACACAACCTGGAACTCTTCGAACCTGCAGATTCCTGCTTCTTTGGTTTCAGCAAAGAAGTGATGAACAAGTTCCACCAGGCTGAACTTTTTCTCTTTCAGCACGTTCAGCTCTCTGAAAGTGAACGGAAATGTGAACAGCATGTCCCGGTTGGCTTTGTCTTCAGCCCAGTCCAGAGTGAACTTCTGTGTTAAGAAGGTTTTCCCAATGCCAGCCACTCCCTTTGTCATCACTGTTCTGATTGGTTCATTTCTTCCTTGTGGGGGTTTAAAGATATCCTCTTGTCTGATTGTTGTTTCTGGTCTGGCTGGTTTCCGGGCTGCTGTTTCAATCTGTCTGACCTCATGTTCATAATTGACCTCTCCAGTCCCTCCCTCTGTGATGTAGAGCTCTGTGTAGATCTTATTCAGAAGGGTTGGGTTTCCTGCTTTAGCAACGCCCTCAAACACACACTGGAAGTTCTCCTTCAGGTTAGATTTAAGGTTACGCTGACAAACTCCAGCAGTGCTTCCTGAATGAATATACAGCAAAGACACAAGTGAATTAAAGAAAATATGTAAACTTAACACCCCAAAAGAATGCATATATAAACACATTTCCCTCAATCTCTTAGGACGTTAGTTAATGCCTCATTTATCAAGTATATTATTAAATATTTAAAGAAATTATCTTACTCTGCAGCAGACAGTCAGCCAGGTCTTCCTCCTTCATTTTCTTCAGGAAGTGCAATGTGATCTTCAGTAATGCCTCTCTGCTACTCCTCCTCTGCTCTTCCTCATAAACGCCGACCATCTCCTCATCTTCGCTTGGACTCTCTAAGCATTCTGAGTAACTTGGGGAACTCAGAAACTTCTGGATCCTCTTCAGTTCGTTCTTAACGAAAGTGACAATGTTCTGTTCCAGCAGCTGGAACAGAATATATGAATGAAACAATCAAAGTAAAATCATGAAACCAGACCTCCAATCTATGTCGGACAAACTGACAATCCACTGTTCTAAAAAGTACAACATGGAGATTACTGTCAACAGAACAATTTAAAAAAAACAACTGTTGTTGTACATGTACAGACCATAAATGTGGAGTCCAGGTGTGTCTCACATGGCTGGGCAGACTGATCAATGGGTAACTCTGAGCTCTCCTGTTTGACACTGTAGAGTAATTGTGAAGACAGAGACAAACAAGAGGTTAAGGCAGGCAACTGTATAGACTTCATGGGGAGAGGGACTGCTCAGTCAGAGAACTTAGATGTTTTTTTATGGTTATGTTCTAATCACAAATAAACACTCAAACTGACACTTCAATACCAGTCCTATATAGACATCCTGCTGTGGACAGCAACACACAGCTCATACAGATGGTGTTCACACTAGTTGGTTTACTACTTTTAATACTTGTACAACTTGTGTATTTTTTTTTAGCTTTGGTAGAGGTGTGCAATGTCACCTACTGCAACCTTTAGGTATCCACAACACATTTCTCTGCACAGACAGACATCTTCAAAGAGGCAGAATTCCACCCTGATGTGACGCGCCATGCTGCAGTAGCCAGTATTGTATCTTTTAGTGGATGCATGTGTAAAAATATTGCGAGATATACAAAGTCTTGCGATACATCGATGCCATGTTTTTTACATGCTACCTGGGAGGCTGCAGGTGACATTTTGGCTAAAAACATGGTGTAAATGGTGTCTTTTGTGGTTAAATTTTAATGTTGCAGCTTGCAGACACTTGGATTACACCACACAAGCAGGATGGAGACATATTGTGTTTGTTTTGTGTTCTTTTTTTTACATTTTATCCATAGTCTCCATTCACTGCGATTGTACTGGATGAGGCTGCTACCCTGTTCTCTGCTGAAACTCCAGGATTGTTTTGTGAACTGAAGATCTTCACCCATCCTCAGGGATGAGTGCATATTGAGTGGACAATCATTCTGGGGTGGAATATCGCTTTAAATACTCTTTCCACCACTGCTGCCTTTTTAAGACTCATTTGTCTTTATGTAAATTGTGCATTGGGTCACTGAATATAGGATTACTGAAATGCAACACAGAAGATAGACTATGTATGTGGTTAAATTATAACCAGATGTCTACATCTTGATTTGTTTGTACAAACGCAGTGTGAAAACAAGTTAGCACAACTGCGTTAGCGTGCTGATAGAGTTGGCGGGTAGTTCTTACATGTAACTGCTCACTACAAGGTCTGTGGCTTTTCTTGAGCAACTGAGTTATGATTTCTGGGAAGAGACATTGCTGTTGAGTCTTCCAAATTCTTTTGGGTGCTTTTTTCAGTTCCATTATATCCAAGATAATGCAGACATTTCTCTGGGCAATGTCTCCAAAACTCAGCAACTCACACCAAAACAATCTAGATGGATAACTAGCACTACATGTAAGGCCAAAACCAGAATGGACAAGCTAAACACAGGCTCTACATGGGTCCTTTAGCATTTTTCATAGCCACCATAGTTTCTCCGACCTGCTTGGAAGGGAAGGATAAGGCAAGTGGTGTTCAGTCGGCTGCAATCTACATCCTCATCCTTTAAAGGCACTCCAAAGTGACTCAATGTAAGGTCAGTTTGCTTGTCTTGTATGAAAACAAAGCAAATTAAGCTGACGTATGACTGTTAGCACTCAGACCAAACAGTTTTGTGTCTTTTTGTTTTAAATCTGCACCTTTGATCAACAGAAGGAAGTCCATCTTTGAAGGATATAGGATGATGCATGGAACTGTCACTCCTCATGGACACATTGCTGGGTTCTGTTTTTTCCAGCTTACACCTGACAGAAACAAACAAAAAATTTAAAAAAAAATCAGAATCTGCACTGTACCCAGAACACATGCCAACACATGCCACATGCCATCCAGCAGAACTGTATCTCTGTACCCAGAACACATGGAAACAATGTATTGTGGAAACA
Source organism: Lutjanus campechanus (assembly GCA_027495735.1). Lineage (NCBI taxonomy): Eukaryota > Metazoa > Chordata > Actinopteri > Lutjaniformes > Lutjanidae > Lutjanus > Lutjanus campechanus. The sequence continues at coordinate 10,051 of JAJHUR010099716.1, read as the reverse complement.
TTTGACAAAATTTGTTCGTTGTTTTGCCTGGCCATCCAGCAGAACTGTGTTTTCTACCACTGAAAATATATCTTTTCTTCAAGTCACACAGTAAATCTATGTTTAAAAAGTTAGGAAACCAAAGCAAACAGAGCTTATGTATGACTGTCAGCACATAACCAAGTTCTTCCATCAGCAGCATCAGTAAGAAACCAACTGTGTGTTTCCTGAGAATCTCTGCAATGGCTCATCCTGTTTCAGTCCTGCTGTTATCACGGACGTGTTTCTATTTCTGTTTTCACATGAAACTAGAAAAAGTTGATATGATGAAGCAACTCTCATGTTTTTTGGTTGATTTTGCTTCCTGCTTTTGTTCTTTTCCAGCCTTTTTCTGTGACACCTGGTTTTCATTAATTAAGTGGTTGTTTCTGTATTTAATGCTTGTGTTGCTTTGTCTCTGTGTCAGTACATCGTCCTTTGTATCGAGCATCCCAGTCTGTTGCAGCCTTTTCCTGGTGTTTGCGGACTGTCAGTCTGTCTTCCTCAGACCTTGCAAGTTACTTGGATTTTACTGCTACTGCTCTGCCTGATTCCACATTTTGGGCACTTCCTTTTGATTTAGCTACTTTGCTTAAACAAGCAACAACAATAATAGTTAAGTCAGTAATATTTCACCGTTATTAAGTTGCTTACCTTTTTCCCGCAGAGGGTTGCCGTCCTTTAAAATCAATGAGGTAATCATGTGACTGGTCACTTTTGAGGGACACACAGCTGGGTTCAGGTTCAGCAGTGGCTGGTCTCTTGTGCATCCTGTTAGACAGAGCGAAAGGCTACCAGGGTTGGAAATTCACTTTTTAGTCCTCAGACATAGAAATTTCTGAAGAAACCAGGAGTTATTAACAAAAAAAAAGGATCAACACACCAAAATTCAATAAAACACTAAGCTCAATAAATTCAGTCTGTGAATCCAGCAGAACTGTGTTTTCCACCAAGCTAACTGTGGGTTTTTGTGTCTTTTTTGTTTTAAATCTGCACCTTTGATCAACAGAGGGAAGTCCATCTTTGAAGGATATAGGATGATGCATGGAACTGTCACTCCTCATGGACACATTGCTGGGTTCTGTTTTTTCCAGCTTACACCTGACAGAAACAAAAAAAAATCCGGATAGAATCTACACTGCAGAACACATGGAAACAATGTATTGTGGAAACATTACATAACATAACAACAATAATAGTTAAGTCAGTAATATTTCACCGTTATTAAGTTGCTTACCTTTTTCCCGCAGAGGGTTGCCGTCCTTTAAAATCAATGAGGTAATCATGTGACTGGTCACTTTTGAGGGACACACAGCTGGGTTCAGGTTCAGCAGTGGCTGGTCTCTTGTGCATCCTGTTAGACAGAGCGAAAGGCTACCAGGGTTGGAAATTCACTTTTTAGTCCTCAGACATAGAAATTTCTGAAGAAACCAGGAGTTATTAACAAGAAAAGGATCAACACACCAAAATTCAATAAAACACTAAGCTCAATATATTCAGTCTGTGAATAATTGGTAAATTTTTCCTTGAAAATATTGAACCAGGCCAGAACTAAATGTACTGACTTCTGAGGAGATTTTACTCTTAGTGACAGATAACAAACCAAACAGTCAGGTGCATCAGCACTGACACAGTTGGCCTGTATTTAAATGTTTGCAAATGCTGAAGCCTCATACTATCCTCTGCTATTAACCACTGAAATCACATTAGGAAGAGATCTCTTCAGGGCCAGTGTGCACAGGAGGAACAATTACAACCACAATGAATTCTTTAAATGTGTTGTTTAGGGCCAGACTTGAAAACATGTGAACCTGTCCTTTCATACTAATATTGCCCTAACCTAATCTGGAAGAACTTGAACATTTTTTGTCATATTTTCGATCACTGATATTCGGTAAAGCATGTTAGGACCTGTGGACCATTCGGCAGATTGCGGTCTGCATTTCGGCAGTCTCGTCCTGCAGGGGCAGGCTAGACTGCTAGTATTGGTGTGCTTTGCCCCTAGTTTGTGTTATGTGCTTTTGCTAGCTCCCCAGCCAGCAAAAGCACTATCCTGCTAGCCTCATCAGCTAGCAGGATACTTGTTCAGGCGCCCCATGTGCTTTGTTGTTGTCCTTTTATCTTTTGATACCCCTCTAGTCCCTGTCCCCTTTTCCTCAAGAGGTTCTTGCCTTTTGCCAGGCTGCCATTGTAAATAAGAATTTGTTCTTAATGACTTGCCTGACACAGAAGACAACGAGTACTTTGTAAGCCTCGCCAGCTTACAAAGTACTCTTTGTCTTCTGTGTCTGTGTTTTGCTAGCCACTCTGGCTAGCAAGGCACTTGCTGTCTTTTGTGTGTATTGTTTAAGTTAACCATTTTGCCTTATTTCATTTGGTGTTGACTTAATTTTACACATTATTTGTTAATAAAAGAACCTTTGCTTGCACTTTTGCCTCAGTTCTCCCTTCTTCCTTTTTCACCCAGGTAAATTTATTTATTGTTACACCCCTCATCCCCTAGCACCAACTTAGGGGTCGTAACCTGTCCTTTGAAATCTAATAGTGGATCCTTTGACTGGTAACTCTTGAAGTACACACAGCTTAGTTCAGATTCAGATTCAACAGAGTCTACACACCTGCATGCAGGTCCAAGCTCAGGTCTAGTTCTTGATCCAGATCCAGGTGTGTGCTGCTGCTCTGAGCTTCAACACAACACACACATAACTTTCTGTGTGAATTATGATGGTGGTATCATGGGTTGAGGCAGAACCCAAATGCAGCACTCTGGACATCGGAAACAGTTGGTAATGACCTCTATTGTCAGACTTGCAACACAGGAACTTGAGCAGGTAAAATTTCATAGAATAACTCAGGCAAAGAGTCAATGCAAAGTTTCTGAGCAGAAACCAGAAGTGGGATCATGAGCGGTGTCTGTGCCCACGAACCTGAACGGTTCAGCATTGTTGCAGGTTAGTGTAACAGAAGAGAGCAGGCTGGAGACGTGGTTGACGAAGCGCAGCATCTGGAACCAGGTGAGCAGACAGACGAAGCAGATGAGCCAATGAGGAATAAGCAGGAGGAAGGTCAGAGCCAGGTAGAGGGTCGTACGTACACAATGGATGTTCACACAGGAACACGTGCATCGACACAGTGAAAAAAGACACTGAGCCACTGACAGCCACAGATGAGCAGGAAGAAACAGACACAGCAACAGACAGACAGGAACCAAAGACGCCGAGGCAGACGAAGAAGGCAGGTCAGAGGCAGGAAGGGTTGGCAACGGGGAATCAGTCCAGAGATGAACGCTGGAAAGTGATTGGGCAGAGGAGGCTATATACTGGCTTGAATGCAGCTGTGCTCGCAGGTGAGTGAGCCACCCACCTCATCAAGTTGGGTTGATGAGGTGGGAGTGGCAGGCAGGTAGAGAAGAGCAGAAGCAGGAAGTGTGGAAAAATACTGAGCAGGGAAACGGCGTTTGAGTGATCTGAATCCTGAGCCCTGACATGGAGAAGAGTCATGGATAGTTAGAGATCCTCATCTCACCTCTGAGCTTTGGTCTGGCTATCATGTTTCCCACAGTTCCATGACTGATAATCATAATATTTTTCATTTTGGTTTGGCATCAAACTGTCTGTACAGCCATTTGTACACTGCGAATAAGAACTGCTATCAGCTAATTCAGTTTACTTTTCATGACAATTTAACAAAATCTAAACAAATATTGACAAAAAAACTTGGCCCAGGTTGTGGCAAAAGTTACTAAATCAATTTATATGATTTTTATATGAATATGCATTATCAACATCAGCTGTTTATCTTATAGTTTGATTCCAGTAAATCAACAATCACAAGAGTTATCCAAACTTTCTAAGGAAACAAGAACTGACTTAGAGACCATCTTGTGATTGGATCACACCAGCTGTGACGCACGTCAACCTGTTGACATTTCGAACCATGAATATTTAGGACTCATTAGGTCTGCTACATTATTAAATAAGTACTCAGTAGCTGTGGGTTGGATCCCACCATCTTCAAGCTCAGCCTTCCTATTGATCTCAACTACACAACTTGTAAAGTTTTATGACCGTATCATGCACAGTTGTCACGCTATCGTTTGAGGAAATCTCTCCACAGACAGACAAATAAGCACCTGGAAGAGTACAGCAAAGAAAAAAATACGGCGAGAAACCAATCTTAAAGTAACTATAGACAAACTCTTTATAAAACAATCAAACAAACCAAACTCACGGTTTCTTCAAACAGTTCAACGTGTTGAAGAAGAACAACAATCATTCCACACCTGGAGAGAAAAGTGTCTGACACAGGTGAGCTATTTCCTGGAATAAGTCAGAACTCTACCTGTATTGGAAGCAGGCCAGGTAGGAAGGGCTAGAACAGGAGCAGATTTATAGGATTCTTGTGAGTGATTTATTTGGTCTTGCTGTTGTTATGCATACATGGTGTCTCAGTGTTTAACTTTTGTTGTCATTATTGTAGCTTGTGAAGTCCAGAAACAATATGACTTTATTTTCTCTTGCATGTACTGTATGTATTTTTGCTCCATAGATATTTTTATTCTGTGTGAGCATCATTTGCAAACAAGGAAAAGCTGCCCTCAGTCATCAGTAAGTGCTGAACAATAGTCACAGTGTTTACAACAACTGAGGAGCAACCTACTCCTCTACTCTTATTTTGACACAAAATGGTGGATATTTTTGACGGTTGCTTCCCTTCCATCGGCCGAAGTTTACAGTTAAAGTCACTGATGTGAGTGTGGAGAAATACATATTTGCTTTCTCTCTTATAATTAAGCTAATAACAGCTTGTGTTAACGAGTTGTGTTCACTTCTGTTGTATCTTTTCTATTATTTGCCCTAACCACTTTGTCATAATATCCACATTCGATACATCTGAACTGGTACCTATTTGACTGGATCCATTACCTCCTTGATCACTGTAAAAAAATCTTTAAATAAATGTTGTGTTATATTTAATATCATCTGATGACTACTGCAAGCACCACAGATAAGCAAGTGGGCATTTGTGATGTAAAATGGGGACATAACTTTGGCTAAATTAAGAGGTGAAATTATATTCATGCATGATGCAACTAGACACAGACTCATATTATGGCTTGTTTGGGTCATATGACCACTGTTCATACAGTGGAAACTTTACAGGAACACATTGAAAACAAAAATGTAAGCTGATATATCTCTTTCAAGTATAACTGCCTTCTTAGAATAGGCTGAAAATTGAACTATTTGAGCTATTGCCTATTCCTAACACAATTTAACCATCTAAAAGTCAAAAACATCGCTATCGCTATGTGTTATATTTTAAATTCTAATTCATTGATCACCATCATCTTTAAAGGGAAAAATCAGTGTTGCAGAATCTCCCAAACAATGTACAACGCCTATAAAAAAAGATATTATTTGGCTTTTCTGGGGAAAAAAAAAAAAAAAAAATTAACAAAAAAACCCCCAAAACTTTTTAATGTCAAAGTGAAAACAGATTTCTACAAAGTAATGTCAACTACATAAAAAATATATGATGTAAAATAAGTGATTGCATAAATATTCACTCCCTTCAAAGTGAAAGAGGTCCCGCCAATTGGTGCATGAAGTCTCACGAATTAAAATGAAAGTGAAATGGAGACAGCTGTGTCTGAAAGGTCCAGTCACTGGTTTATCAGTCATCCTGGCTACAATTACACCATAAAGACAAAAGAGAAGGAGAAAAGGTTATTGAAAAGTATAAGTCAGGAGATGGATACAAAAAAAAATCCAAGTCACTGAACATCCCCTGGAGTTCAGTTAAATCCATCATTAAGAAATGGAAGGAATATAGCACATGTGCAAATGTGCCTAGAGCAGGACATCCTCACAAACTGAGTGACCATGCAAGAAGGAGATTAGTAAGGGAGGCCACCAAGACACCTATGACTACTCTGAAGGAGTTAAAAGCTTCAGCAGCTGAGATGGAAGAGACTCTGCAGACAACAACTGTTGCCCAGGTTCTTCACCAGACAAAGCTTTATGGGAGAGTGACAAAGAAGATGGCTCATATGGGCTGTTCATGCCCGATCCCCGTGCAACCTGACAGAGCTTAAACAGTCCTGTAAAGAATAAATATATTAGAGGTTTACCCTTTAATGTTATTGACAACTTACCTCTATGGAGCAGAGAGTTGTTCTCCTTTAAAATTGTCAAAGAGATTATTTGATTTGTCGCGCTTGACGGACAGACAACCGGGTTCAGTTTCGCTGACAGAAGACGAAGAATCCAATATGATTTGATGGGGGAACTCAGTGGAATCAGGGTTACCCTTCATTAGCAGCTCGCATCTTTGAGCCTCAATAAAATCACTGTTTTCCACTCAGACAACAGTCGGAATGTCTGTGTGGAGAAAATGTTAAATTCAAGTCAAAAATTGAAGAGTGGTCATATTAGGAAGCTTTCAGATCTGAGAATATAAAAAAAACGATGCTGCAATAAATGTTCCTGGATAAGTAACAGTTAGAATCAGTAAATAATTTTACCGTTATTAACAGCTTACCTCTTTACATAAGAAAATTAGCTGCCATTGGCTGCAACCCTGTTTTCTGCTGAAAACTTTTGTGAACTGAAGATCTTCACCCATCCTCACATCGGCATAGGGGTGAGTACATATTGAGTGGACTATTATTCTGCGGTGGAATATCGCTTTAATAGGTTGTCGTGCCCCCACCGACACTAAGAGCAAACCTACGTCTCCGGATTTGAGTGCTGAGTTCTGACATGAAGTAGAGTGAGAGAGACAGTTAGAGGTCGTCATCTCACCTCTGAGCTTTGGTCTGACCGTCATGTTCCCCGCGCAGAGTGGCTTTAGAGGAAGTGGCTCCTTCCTTTCTGTCCTCACCCTGATTCATGCTGCTGAACTCACACCCACATCAGCTCACACACTTTCACCTGGAGAGAAAACACAACAGAGTTGTGTTACAAACAAATAAGAGATAATCAGATTACGGATATATTTAGTAAAGATGGGGATTATTAGCAGGAATAAAACTTATTTTATGGACCAAACAACTAATTGATTAATGGAGAAAATTATTAACAGATTGGTCAACAATGAAAATAACTGTCACAGAGACAACCTGAAAAATATGTAAAACTATTTTCCAGCTGACAAGATTGTGACAGGATTAATTTATTGATTAATCAAGAAAATGATCAACAGATTAATAGACAATGAAAATAATTGTTAGTTGCAGCCCTAACATTTTGTTTACTGTCAGAGAGGAGTAAAGAAAACAAACAAATATTCACATTTAAGAAGCTGAAATCAGAGAATAGATGGCAATTAGTTTAATAATACATTAATAATCAATTAATCACTCTAGTTTCTCCTGTAAGATTATAAATTGTGCCTCCACTGACTGGTTGTTATTTCCTGTTTAATATCTGTCAGTTGAATGCAGTCAGTCAGCAGTGTGAGCTGCCATCAGATACTGTAGTTCTACTACCAGTCCACTAGATGGCATCATTAAGCTACAGCACACACACAAGATGCATGGGAGACCATTTACATTCACTGACACACAGCAGGACTGATTTGATCAGACAGAATCTCTTCATCTGCAGTGACCATGGAGAAAATGACTTGATGCAACAAGCTACAGCTGTTTATTTCACAACAACTGCTGCAATATGGCATTCAATAAAGCCTCAGTCTTTAAATAATAAAACATCATAATAAACATTTCATTAGAAAAAGAAATAAGACTAACTTTTTATGGGTCTAAAACAAGCTTCCTGTGATAGTGTTCAGTTGGCACTAATAGTTATAAGAGTACTACAAGCTCTACACTTGTAAGTAGATCAGCTGTTTAACTCCATCAGTTGTCTTTCAACCCAATGCTCAGCCTGTTAACCTGAAAACTCCAGACTCCATTAACATGCTGCTCAATTTAACTGTAAATATGTTTGAGATTGTAGCCAAGGGTAATTTCCATCTCTAGTCCCATTGGCAGGTTGGTGTTCACAGAAAAAAGGGAACAATATGAGAAATATTAATATAGAAGGAGACTAGAGAAGAAAAGAGGGGGAAAAGAAGAAATTGATCAAAGAAAACAAACAAGGCAACGAAATATAAGGCAATAAAATTATTGATTACAGACCAGACTTCTTCCACAGTGATAAAAGTTTGTCAAATATTAAAGTGCAAGGTGCTAAAGTGCTACAGGTGTCAATTGAAATGCTAAGTGCTGACGATGTTGCATACTGACCGATTTCATATGACCTGAAAGTGCTTAGTGCTTCGTGGATTGCACGCTTTCCTATTGCACATGTTGGCATTACTGCACGTTGCTCGATTTCATAATGTGTAAAGTGCTAGTTTAAATTGCACAATGCCCGTTACACTGTATAAGGTCACATGGGGTTGCTCATCTGGTCTGTTATCAATAATTAACAGGTACAAGTGAGGTTATGTCAGTCTTTGGGAGCAGATTTGGTTGTCCAGTAGCCATGTTTTCAGATGCTTAGTAAATTAACTTAGAGTAGGCAGAGAATGCATGTCATTTGGTATTGTATTCCAAGTTTGGGTAGCACAATATGAGAACACTGCCAGTCCAAAAGCACTTCTTTTTTTTTTAAATTCAGTTTACTGTCAGAGAGGAGTGAAGAAACCAGAAAATATTTGCATTTAAGAAGGTGAAATCAGAGAATGCTGACTTTTTTCATTTTAAAAAAATGACTCAAAATGATTAATCAGTTATGAAAATAGATGCAGATTAATTTCATAGTCGATTATTAATAGACTCATCATTGGAGCTCTAAAAATGTTGTGTTTATTGTTAGGTTCGTTAGTTTGCTCAGCTGTTTCTTCCTTCCTTCCAATTTACTAACAAAAAATGGTCGCATTTCCACCCAGTGAAGCAGTAGAGGCCATGATAATGAATTGTGCATGGTAATATATCATTCTTTATTCAAAAAAAAAATGTATGTCATATAAATGTATGTCATCTGATTACACTTTTTATCTGTAACTGTAATCGAAGACAGTTACCTTTTTTTTGCATCCAGATTACGTAATCCCATTACATGTAATCCCGTTGCTCCCCAAAACTGGCTGTACAGTACTTTTACACCACTGCCCGCTTCTGACTCCCACACTGCCTCCCTCCACATCAGTCATGTAGTGTTTAATGACAGACTGTTACTCACCGACACATCAGCTGTTGTCCAACGGCATTTAGTGCCTGGGACACCGAGAGAGCAGTGGCTCGTTTCCGCCATAGTATGAGCTCCTTTAAGTCATCAGAAAGTGGTGTTAGAGTTTATAATAAACACTCTACCTTCAAAGGACCGTTGTGAACAGATGACTGTTGTCTCAAAGTTGATAATTAAAGACGATTTCAAGCTAAAAACAAGGAGTAACTAAAGAGTGACACGGTGAAAAAATGGCGCTTACGAGAATCATAGAAAGTGAAAGTAAACTTTATTTGTAAACAGGGGCATGTCCTTCAGTGATAGGCTAGTAGTAGTCTGATGAAGTGTGTAAGTTACTTAACTAAGTGCAATACTTTGTTACTGTACTTAAGTAGATTTTTCAGGTATCTGAAGGTATCAGGTAGCTGTTTTTTTACAACCAACATTTGAACACAAATATCTGTACTTCTTATATTTTCAAAACAGGCTTCTAAATTTTATTTTGATGCAACTGAGAGGAATTATTGATTATTTTTAGAAAGTTGGTCCAAGAGCAAGGTCTATGTTTATAATGTCCAGAAAGGTTTTATGAGCAATCATGTGCAGTCCTCCCTTCTCCCACTGGCAACACCTGTTAGGACAGTGGTTCTCAAATAGTGGTCGGGGGGAAAAGCTAGTGAATCTGAACTAACCTTTTAAACCAATGTAGTCACACACTAACACAAGCATATAACAGAAGTTGCCCATCAGGTAAAGCAGTGGAAATAAATCTTAGATCTAGGAATCAAAGGTTTAAAATGAATTAACCTTAAAATTGTATGAGGCTTATGGAATGTCAAGTGATTTTTTTTTTC
>JAJHUR010099713.1:0-11873 GCA_027495735.1 Lutjanus campechanus | reverse complement strand
TAGACACAGTGTTCATGTTCTGGTATATGTATTAGGTTTCAATAATAACAACTGTTAATTTCTCCTTTTTGGGTACAGATTTACAGACATACCATTTTGAATCCAACCTATCAGTTTTTTTTTTCTAAAAACATTTATACAGAATTGCCTTCAGGTTTTAAAATATACATATTTCCTTCCTGTATTTACAGAATACCAACCCAACATCACTGTGTGGGTTGCAATGAGACACATTTGTATAAAACAAAAAGAAGTTGGGGGGAAACGGATGACAGACATAAAACATGGATCAACAGATAACTTCTATGGTAACAGTCACAGGTGGTTATTGTGCTTTTTTTTCCGGAGAAACTGTCCCAACTTGAAAAGTGATCAGATGTCAGTGGAAAGAGGAATTCCCTCTCTCTCTCTAAATGTAATGCTGTCTTTGTCCCAGAGAGCAAGGAGGAAAAAAAGAAACAGGCCACTCACCCTCCAGATGATATCTCAATCAAGCTGGAATTTAACAAGAACAAAGAAAAAAAATATAAAGATTTTCTCTCTTTAAACCCCACCTGACCCAGATTTGATGGTTTTTCCTATGTTTAGCAAGTCATTAAAAGAACCGGGTTACACGCAGTTCAAAATCTGTTTTTAAAATTACCTCATAAATCCACGCTCACAGCAGGAATTTCACTTCCTGATACAGTGGAGAGAGAAGAAATCAACTGATACAAAGAGGAAAACAGTCCTTTCTTTCACTTTTCCTCCTGTCCTGTAGATGTCGCTACTGAAAAACGCTCGTACACCAAACAGAAATTGCTCTCTAATGACCAAAATCTACACCTGTCAAACAAAACTGTCAAAAAGGGACAAAAATCTAGACCTGCGATGGCTTTCACTGCGCTGAGTCAGAGAAAAGAAATAGGGAGGTGGCGTGTTTACAGACATTTGGAAAAGACCGAACTGAAATAATGATGACTTCATCAAAAACCAAAGAGTTTTACTAAGAGGGTCCCTGTGCCTGTTGATGAGAGGATGAACTACTACCATGACACATACAGTACTGGAGGTTAGGCATCGTCACCTGACATGGCTGAGTAGTTGAACATGAGTACATTCTGCACAGGGCTTTTTTTGGGAGGGGGGAGGGTGGGACGGGTAACAGGGTGGATGGATGCTGGCGTCAAGTCCAGAGGTCGCTGACCGACCGGTCCCGGCCCTAAGCTGCCGTCGCACATCGTCCCACAACCTGGAGCTCAGCTGGTGTTTGGCGTCGACCCGGTGCGTCCGACCGCCCTCAGCCGCTCTGAATGTACTTCTTGATGACCACGCAGCCGTGTCTGAAGAGCGGGCAGGGCAGTGACTGCAGCAGAGTCCACGTGTTGGTGCAAGGGTCAAAGGTCTCCATGTTGCCAAGGGCCGGACCCTCGCTGCTCACGATGCCTCCTGTGGCGTAGATCTTCCCATCCAGGATCACAGCGCTGCACAGACACACACACACAGGTTTGTTTTGGTCAGTTATCTTACTTTTAAAAGTTAGAATTCTTAGTAACAGACTGACATGATACTGCCATAATCATGACATATCATGAACATAAAGGAATCCTTTTAAATGTTTATGACTCTCATTAAGTGTCATTCAATCAATTATGTTGTTTTAATGCAAAGTTGACAGTGTTTGGGAATCCTAATACTAACAGGAGACCCCCTCATGTTTGTCCCTTGGAATAACTTGACTTAGCCTATAATTTTTTACACTTCTGCAAGAGAGTATTGTATAAAGAAGATATTAGACATATTGAAAACATTTGTATCATGTTAACACAGAATACCCATGTAGAGAGAGCTGGTTTCCACTATTAATGGGTGATGCGTGGGTGACACATGATTGACTGTAGTGGTGCTAGTATTTTTGGAACTATGAAGCCTTTAAAATGAATAAATCCTTTTTTTTAATATCGTGGTCATTTGAATGAAAACTTTTCACAGACCGCCTTAGAGTAAAAGACAATTTGGGAAATGTAATTATCCACTTTCAGGTGCAGAGTTAGGTGAGAAATTTTGGTATGACTTTCATATCTGCCAGTTAAATATGAAGCTTCAGTCAGTGGCCAGTTAACTTAGCACGAAGGCACAAAGAAACAGCTAGCCAGTCTGTATCAAACGGTAACAAAATCTGACTCCAAAGCTCACTAATTGACACATTAATTTTGTTTAGTTTGTTAAAACTTCAGTTTTACTGGAGGGGGAAGGTTGTGTGTCCAGCTATGTTTTGATTGTTTGCATCTGTCTGGCAACCTGTTAAAATTACAGGATGTTACTGGCAGCAGCCAAGAGGTCTGGCAGAGAGGCCCCTGCAAGGTGGCAAAGTGTTTTTTACAAACATTAGGTCGATTTAACTTCATTACAGAACATTACAGGTGCTGCTAGTTTGATTTTGTGAGTATTTGAAAAAGCCAGGCTAGCTGTTTTACCCTCTGTCAATCTTTGACAGCCAACTTGCTGCTAGCTGTAGCCTTAAATAGTAAAAACATGAAGATTGTTTCAGTCTTCTCATTTAACAGTTTGTCAGAAAGTAAATATGATAACTGTTCCTTTTAAGACTTTAATTTAAGAGAAATTGTGCCAGCTTTTACGTGGATGTCCGGTCAGTACTGACAGTAAATGTAGTCAACTGAATCAATAAATTCCTCAGTGTGTGCTATACTGACAGAAGAAGCAGAGTTCTCATGCTTTCCAAGCCGTGATGGCATTGCCTGTATGCCTGCACGTACCAGGATGCATTGCACGCCAGCTTCTGATGCCCATGTCCCCATGTTATCGTTAGCCACGCACCCTGGCTAACCAGAGACTAGAAATCCAAGCTGAAATAACCTGTAGTTCTTCCACAACACCAACTGCACCACTGTGACAACGTGGGTGCCAGATTTTGAGAGAACTCAGCTCGGTCAATTTAACACGGGGTACTTATTACCTCACTTAACTACATTTATCATCAATACCAATTGGACATCCACATGAAAAGTGGTAAAAGTTCCCTTTAAACCCTACAGTGCTTTTGATACCATTTATGACCGACATTTAAAATATAGTAGATTTTATTGTTAGTGGTTGAGTCTGCCATTCCCTCTTTGGATTAAAATTATCCACCTACTGTATGTATGCATGAGGGACTCACAGGAAGTGATGCATGCCTGTAATCCAGTGTTACTGTTAGTAATTTTATCTCATTGATATCAGCCTCACTGTTCCCTCTCTTTTAACGGTATCAGATCAATTAAGTTATTGATAATGCAACCCCAACATTTCCTACCGCTGCTGCTTCAAATTAAAAGCCCTGCGTATTAGGAACAAATAACAAAGAGAGAGAATCTGTGTCAGAAAGATAAGTGGGTGAAGCAAGTGTGTGTGAGCTAATGTGGCTTTGATGCTAGATCGCTATGACTCACAGCAGCAGGAATATTGTTCTTATTGTTAATCATGATAAGACAACAAAGCCACACAGAAGACATCATCCTCATAAACACACTGATTGTCACGCTGGGGGCCACGCCTCACATTGTTTCACATCGTTCACACACGCTCTCGACGTGCCCAACAAGGCTACTTTGTGAGGTAGGAAGAAAAAACACACACATTACACTCCCTCTCGAGGCCGAGAGAGAAAACTAATGAAAAAGCAAATATCAGTACAAATGTGCTCATTTGATATGAGAAACAGAAACAGGAGTTTGTGTGCGGAGAGGATTAAAACTTGGGCTGTAAGCTGATTAGGGCTTTGTACTCCTATTGGGGTTTGGAACGATCTGCATTTACATAAGGTGCACGCTCAAACACACTCACGTACACACACTGAGAGCGAACAACATGCCGTCCTATTGCACAAATTCACAACACAGTTGGGACTGAAAAAAAGATTATTACATAAAGCCTAAATCTACTCAGAGAGAAAGCCGCACAGCTGATCCAAAATGGAGAGAGCGGCGGGCAAAGCCTGGAGCTGCTCGTCCTGATAAACAGAGGGGAGGTGCGGGCCTGCAGAGGGCCGGGCGCAGCGAGGGGAGAATATCAGCTCTCCTGCACGATGACCTGCTACACTTCATCTCGTGTGCGGGAGCGTGCACTGCAGATAGTGCTGTCTCCGAGTGTTTGTGTGCGTCTCTCTTTTTGGCAGCTCCGCGTGTTTGTTGTTCTCCCTCCTTCCTTCCTTCCCGGCTTCTCTTCCTCCCCTCTCTCGTGTGTCAGACTTAGTTAAATGTAGCAGAACAGCTGCCTGCCGTGTGCTGCTGCAGCTTATCAATAACTCTGACAACATGATTTATGTTATACATTCTGCACATGAGATCACTGTCTGTAATTGCCTCCCAAATGTATTTCGTGCATGCTTCTTTCTTTCGCAGCTTCTGCAAAAAAAATAAAAAAATAAAAAAAATAAGGAAGGGCTCGGGCTCGGAAAAGAGTGGGTTCATTATCCAGCCAACTGCACACCTCAGTGGCTCGAGCTGACGGGGATATTAGGATGTGATCCCACTGTTGTTAAATTTAATTTATCTCCTTTTATCAGCCATTATACAACAAGTAGTTCGGACCAAGTAATCTGATTGGTCAACCAGACATTTAGAACGTGGTCAAATCAGCACGACACTAACAATATTACCCCGCCATTTAATTTATGGTGCTGATAGACTGTCCTGTTAAAGGGATGGTTCGGATTATTTAATGTGGGGCTATATGAGGTACTTATCCATGGTCAGTGTATTTCCTACAGTAGATAACTTGTCGACAGGCCCCGAGTCTGTAGAAGCAGAGAGGAGGACCAGCATGGAAGTTATGCAATAAACTATTATAGGCTGGCTGACTCAACAGGGGTTAGAAATCATCTCTGTTGCTGGTCGTTGCTAATGCTCGGCCCTCTTACAGGAGTGGTGAACTGAGTTTCATAACTTATGAGTCTACTGATGTTACTGATTGTCCTCCAGTTATTAGTCAGACCGCACATGTTTCCATGTAAACAGAGATAACACAAGCAAGTTTTTTATTCTGAGGGCGAATTGCCACACGATATGAATACAATTTGATTATATCTTTTATTATGTTGGTAAACATTGTATAATGGTGTAGTTGCACTCCAGGATGTGCTTAACCATCATTATTAGCACGACAGTGAGGCGGTCAGGACCGAGGTCCATAAATTTCATGCCTATAATGACGGTAAAGCTCAACCTCGAGTGTAACATTGCTTAAAGGAGCAATACATAGGTCCCTAGGACTCAGAAGTGAGCACTGCAGTCCAAACAGTGAACTGGAGCCATAGACGGTATATTAAATCAGTCAATTCCCTTTTTAATATACTATGTCTATGCTTGAAGCAAGTTTTTTCACTTGATCAGCAGTGTATAACTCTGTCAGATGTCTGTCAATATAAGTTAGTTATCCTGTAAACAAAAGCACACTGCTCTGAAAACACACACTCTGGAGTTGGAGTTCAATGACGTCCTGCCAGACTACATTAAGATATTGCTCAATTTCACTGTTCCTTCTAAAAGATTATTCATGATTTCTTATGACTCATAAACAGGCACTAATTAATGCAGGGAACATTCTCCGTTAATTTGAACTCTAATTAATGTGAAACAGGCAAACAAAAACAGTTGTTCCAGAATTGAAATTTCAAAGGAGAACACGCCGGCTGTAACGTTGCAAGCCAACACTTTGAGCTTATCACGTTTCCCTAATCTCTGATGGCATATCATTGTCATTTTATGATTTAATACACTAAAGATATTACATATTTCTCTCTTTCTTTAATTATATGTCCACATATGGTATAAATGTTACAGGTGTGGACAATTTTTTATGGAAAATTGCACTTATCTAACTTCTGTAAAAGCAAATAAACAACAAACAAAAAAACAACAACTAATGACTCATATTGATTCAGGATAAAACAGAGCCATTAAGTGCTTTGAAAGAAAGTTGATTAAATCAAGCAGTCTCTGTTTTTCGAAAGGGTTTCTTTTGTTTCTCGCAGTGTGAGAGACAGTGCTGTTACTGATCAAGCAATTTTAAAAAATCAAGCCCATGAATCAGAAAGCAATTTTTCTCTACCAAGAGAGAAGTTTCACAACCTCGATGCATCGTGTTGGAAACATTGTCAACCCACGGCTGGCTTTGTTTGAGTTTTAATTAACTGGCCTGAATACATTTTCCCTGTGCAGTCATTTACCTGTCTCGTGACACAAAGACTGACAGATTACTAATAAGCTTGAGTTTTTACTTTTTTTTTTTTTGGAGGCTGTGTAGTGGGGTGTTTTTTTTTTTAAGCTTCTCACAAAACTGAACCTGCAATTTGAGCTTTAAAATTGCACGCTGGGGACTTAACTTACATGTGGTTAATAATCTCTTACCTGCAGAACTGCCGAGAGTGATTCATGTTGGGACCGGCCTTGATGTTTCCTTTGTCTGGGTCATAGATAGTGGTGGCTCGAGCGTAGGCTCCTCCCAGGATGAATATAAAACCGTTTAGACTCACTGCAGGGGCGTATTTGTTATCTAAAGATATGAGAGGAAGAGGAGAGACAGAGAGGGGGAGGAAGGGGAGAGATTTTTGTTAAAGAAAATACAGAGCTATTGTCTGAATGTCACTCTCACACAGCAGAAATTTCCATTCGGCATAATAGCATCAATTTGTTTGGTTTTTTCCAATTTTTTTTTTCACCCCGCGGTCTCCGGGCCGCATGCAAAAACCATCATCAACATTCTCCTTATCACTTTACAGATGTGCCATTCTCAAGATTGCTTTGGAGAGAAAAAAAAAACAACAGAGAATGGATGGCAAACCGGTGAAAAAGCGGAGTTCATAAATCCTTGTGGCTTTATTGGGTTCTGCTCAAAAATATGTTTGGGCTTGGCAGCAATATAAAAGAGTTACCTAAGTCCCAATAATTCACAATTGCATTACACCCCCTGGCACATCTATAGATTCACGAAGGGAGGAAAAAAGGAGAAACGCTGTGCACATGTATTGGAAATACATGACTGAACAGGTGGGATAGTGCATACTGTATAATTCAATCTGATACTGTATATAGCACATGAGGAAAACAGAGGCATTGAAGCAGCACCACTGTAGAATTATAGATGATGGGAAACAAAATGAAACAGTGGTTTGTGCGGAACGATGCCATTGGAAACCTGCAGCTTGCAAGCAGCAGCCCCGCTGTGTGGGAAGAGGAAGTGTATTTCAAACTCGGAGCAATTTCTCCTGAGCCGACTGCAGCTGGCCAATTTACAAGCAGCATGAATAATGCACAGACACTTGGCCGTGAGCCGCCGTCCTCGCTGTTTTCTGCCACAATGGACGGACGTCCCTCATTGGAGACGGGCAACAGGAGGAGGAACGTCTGACGCCTTAATAATGGCGGTGGAAGCCCTTAAAAGCTTCTCTGGTGCGGTGGAAGCGGCTCCCCCTCGGCTGCTGAGAGGAGTCCGACATGTTTAATTAACGGGTCACCTCTGGAGGCGAGAGGTGCTGCTGCTGCCCCTCGGTGTGACACTCTGAATGAGCTGCACTGCATTATGTTTTCAGCTAACACACTTCGGCTCATAATGGTCTGCAGCAACAAAACCAGGGGCCTAAAGCTGTGACTAAAACTGTGTATGCACGGACAGAAATATGCATACGTGTTATAAATCTCAGTCATTTTGGAACTGGGTGCACGTGCACGAGCCTCATTTCCACTCCCACAGTTTTGTTATTATATTCTACGTATCATTGTTGTGATATTTAAATCTCCAATTTTGATACAAACACCTGAAAAATATTAAAATTCAATACTATTTTCGACACTATGGAGAAAATTTGATTCAACATTGAGAGCACAAAGTTTTAGATTTTTAGTAAAAGATAAATATAATCAGGCTGTAAAATGACAAATATTCAACCAGAGCAAATAAGACGAGTGATGAAAAGAAGACAGCACTGTGAGGAAGTGAGAGGAAGTGGGACAATGTGGGCACTGCAGGGGTGTCAACTCGCTGTCCGAGAGAAGAAAGAGAAAGAAAATGCAGCTGGTCCCAGAGTATTGATACTGCAAAAAATGAGTATTGAAAGCATCTTAAATATTAAGTATAAATATATCAATATTTTTGACAACACTAATTCATGTATATATACCTCTTATATATTTGTTTTATTTCATATTTCATACTATATCCTTTTATACGTGTATAACAGTCTTTCTATATATAATATATCCTTAATAAAGGTATATATGCAGTGTTTTCTCAGTTTTTATTTTATTTTATACATAATCCTTCATCTCTAAAGTGTAATTATCCTGTGCAGTATATTGTATAATTATTAGGGGTGTAGCAATTCATCAATCTGGATCCATCTATCGCTTCAGTGTTCAATGATCCAATACGATCGATGCAAAGTGAAAATATCAATCTGTATCATCACCTTTTGAGATGCGCTTTTATTTTGAAATGCAGGTCTGTATCACAAACGTTCAATCATAAAATTGTTGAATCGTAATTTAGTTGCTGTTTGTGAGTTGACATAAATGTGACAGAATAAGTTCAGAGGACAAATGATACAGTCTGGAATAGATCGCCGGCCCCTGAATTGAATCAAATGGAAATCATATTCTGACAGACTTTGTGGTATCAGCATATGTCGTATCATTGTCCAAAGAATGATGCTTGTGATTTACAGCCTGAATATTTATATCTACACTGTGAAATCATCCACTGCAATGATGTCCTTGTACTGTGAAAACATATTGTACATTTTGCCTCTCATATCCTGTGCAACAAGTCTCTTTCTCTGTGCAATGATCTTTTTTTTTTACATGGCAATATTTATCTACATTTTCTCTCATTTAGTATAATGCTACAATCAACACTTGTGTAATTATTCTGTACAAATATTCATATAGTTGTATAAATGAAAGGTAAATATAGTGTATACGTATGATATGTATCATTTTAAATTCTTATTCTTTTATATTTTATGTTTTCTTTTTTACTTCTATTGATCACTCACTCTTTTCTACTTGTACTTTCAATCCTTGAGCTGCTGTAACAAGTGAATTTCCCCTGTGTGGGATCAATAAAGTTTATCTTATCTCATGTTAATCATAATATACTTCAATGCCACGATTCTCTCACACATGAACTACTGTTGTTTTTTCCAGGTGGACACAGACAGGGAGGACTGGGAATGAAACTTAATGGTGTCTTTACAAAAAGCAACTGACATCCTATGGATTCTACCTTCAAACAAAATAAAAAAACAATGACAAGAGCTACTAACAGGGGGGATTGTAATATACCACATAGAAAAGGTACCTATGTGATCTGTAGTAGTGGTTATGTCACTGTTCTGCTAACTGTTTATGTTCGTGTCTGTGTTTATTTGCTTCTGCACAGCATGTTTTCTTTAATGTTTTGTTTTACTATGCGTGCTTTTGTACCTTTGTATGTCTTTAATGTTTTGACATGCCATCAGTCTGCTTTTGTCTGTGCTTCTGCATGTTTTCTTTTAATGTTTTTTTTTTATTTATTTGGAACTGCAGATGAAAATTAGCCTGTGTGACTAAATCTGGAAGATTTACATGATGTTATGTCCCTTCATAAATAAACAACACACAACACAACCATACGCAGTTGTAGAAACGCTCTTAAAGATCTGTTTGTATATCAATACTTGTGCCCACTCCAATACTCATTAGAGCTGTCAGTGATTGTGACGCATTAGCAAGGTTCCCCAACAGCTGACATGACGCACAACCATTATGTTCGACTGTAGCACCCATATCACTCAGACATAAGGTTTACCTGTCAACTATAATCGCAGTGATAGCTCAATCATCATTATTAAAAAGAATGAAATAATAAATGATTAATTAGTGCTACAGAATTATCATTAAACAAAAGGCTCACAAGTGAAAAATAAATCATTTAAAATGAAGTTTATTCATGTTCATTTGATTGCCATTTTTACAGGATTCTGTGTAGGCTGCAAACTTACAGTAATAAAAGAATCTGTGAAATCTGCAAATGACATGAACAAAGTTTTATGTCTCACTTAACATTTAATCTTCTACTTGTCATATCACCTGAAGCTGGCTCTATAAATCTGTGTGTCTGATCTGAAGTATGCATGAGGTTCACATTCTCGCTGCACATTCTCTTCTAAAAATAGCAGTTTATGTGTGCGAAATGGCTGTATATATGGTTTTTGTGAGTGTTATCATTTATACATCAGGCCTCTGGAGTCTACAGCCGTGCTAGCAGCTCTGTGAGGCTGCACTTACTCATATCAGTGCTTTGAACTACATGCTACGATTACAAAGCCAGCATGCTGATGTTAGGCAGGTATAAGGTTCCATGTTACCATGTTCACCATCTTACTTGAGTGTGTTAGCATGCTAATTTGCTAATTAGCACTAGACACAAAGTACAGCTGAGGCTGATGGGAATGTGATTGGTTCTGTAAATATTTAGTCACAGCCCAAAGTATTAGACAGATTTTGTGGAGCTAAAGGAAGAGTAGGAGAGTGAACTGGCAGTCATTGCCATTCATGCCATTACTATGGGTAAAAATTAGTGATAGAGCGATATCTGGCATTGGCCAATGCCTGCATTAAAAAAAAGTCTGCCAACTGGTGATGTGCAGACCAGTTACAACTGATAATCCAGGCTGGGTCATAAAAATTAACATGCATATATGATTAATGTTATGATTAATAGTGGATGGGCGTATTTATGCTCAAGGCACAGCAGTGCAACTTCACTGATTATTTAATTTTTTGTCCTCTCGAGAGTTTCCTCCGTCCTGTCAAGTTTATAACCACAGTTTTTAGTGTCAGTGCTTAAATGTCCCATGATATTTGCTGCACTGACATTACTGTGCACATGGAAAAAACACTCAGACATCAATAGAACGCACAACAAAGAAATCACCTGGAAAGCTTGCACTGCTTGACATCATTTAAAGAGTAACATAGCCCACAGCGATCGGGTAAAGGTGAAGGTGCGCGTCTCTAAATTGGAGAAGATAATATGTTCGGGTATGTGGTGGGTTGATGACATGCTTAGATGCGGATTCAGATGCACTCAGAGCCCATTCATGCATCACTACCGCATCACTACTGCAGACACATCTGCAGGCAGCCTCGTCAGTGTGGCTGCTGTGGAACGACGTCAGCGCTCTGCCTTGTGAGTTTTGGAAAGGTAGTGAAAAAGTGTGGAGCCCTGCTCTGGAAACATTTGCCTAAACGTCCTCGTTCTCTGTCATCGTTTCTCTCATCCTAAGTGACGGCAAATCTAATCTTACACTGTGGCTACCGTGGCATGTGGACCCCACACTGGTCTGTTATAAATCAATGTAGTTGTTCTATTTCATTCATTAATACTTACTGAGTGAGATGATTGTGTATATTAAATCGTAGTGTGCATGGAACAATGGATTTATACATGACTTTTCTTTGTTTTCATATAGGCATTATATATTGGCCATCGACCACCCTGCTCTCTAAATATGACCATCGGCCATTGAAAAACTCATATCAGTTGACCACCACTAAAAACTTTAGCCTCTAAACGACTTCATGCAGTTGTTGTGTGTGTGACATGACCAGACCGCAGTCATTTACAAACACTGAAATCCAATCTGAACTTCCACTGCAACCATCTGAGGCGTCGGCTTCATTTTCTCCCCTTGAGAAACAAGTTGCCACTGATTGGTCTTCCTCACATTCTGCTTGACGTGTTTATTTTCTTCTTTTACCTTCTTCATCTCATTGATATGCCGCTGCCAGGCTTTCCGACCACGCGCACGCATGTGTGTGTGTGTGTGTGTGTGTGTGTGCTGTCTCTTTTCC
>JAJHUR010099710.1:0-11568 GCA_027495735.1 Lutjanus campechanus | reverse complement strand
AATACAGGGCAATCTTGGAAGAAAACCTGTTGGAGTCTGCAAAAGACTTGAGACTGGGGCGGAGGTTCACCTTCCAGCAGGACAACAATCCTAAACATAAAGCCAAGGCTACAATGGAATGGTTTAAAACAAAACATATTCATGTCTTAGAATGGCCCAGTCAAAGTCCAGACCTGAATCCCATTGAGAATCTGTGGCAAGATCTGAAAACTGCCGTTCACAAACGCTCTCCATCTAATCTGACTGAGCTTGAGCTATTTTGCAATGAAGAATGGGCAAAAATCTCAGTCTCTAGATGTGCAAAGCTGGTAGAGACATACCCCAAAAGACTTGCAGCTGTAATTGCAGCAAAAGGCAGTTCCACAAAGTATTGACTCAGGGGGGCTGAATACTTTTGCACACTGCACTTTTCAGTTTTTTATTTGTGGAAAAAATGTAACATCATGTATAATTTTCTTTGTACTTCACAATTGTGTGACACTTTGTGTTGGTCTTTCACATAAAATTCCAATAAAATATATTTATGTTTGTGGTGTGTAATGTGACAAAATGTGGAAAAGTTCAAGGGGTATGAGTACTTCTGCAAGCCACTGTATGTATATATTCCCTTCTTTCTTGAGTCTGTTTGCTCATGCAAAATGAAACGCGATTAATATAGATTAAAAATGAATGATATTTAATCGTGATTAATCGAAATTAATCCACAGTAACCCTGTGATTAATCTGATTAAAAATTTTAATCGTTTGACAGCACTAATTAATAGATCAATACGCTGACCACAACATGATATTGACCCTTCAAAATAAAATTTGTGGTGATGACGGTAATAAGCTCAACCCTGTAGTAGGCATCACGTGACCACGGTATTGCGGTAATGCATCATGTCACCACAGCCCTACCTCCACCACAGTTACAGGCAGGAGACAAGGAGGGTGGCTGATGTCAGCAGCTGTAGATACAATCCAACTAGCTAGCAACACTGGCTCAAAAGTGAAAGATTTTGATGCATAAAGATGCCCCTAAATCTATCAAGATGCATCAATGATCATCAATCATCTTGTGGTACCAAGAGATTCCCACCCATAATTACTATGCAATCAACATTGTTACAGTAGCTTTCAGTTACCCCGTCAGTGAACATGATTCAAGAAGGGAAAAGGAAGAGGCTCTGAGGAAATGGAAAGCGATCCATTGTGTTGTGCACAGACGTCTTTGCAACAGTGGCGCAAGCAATAATACAACCTGGAAACACAAGTGGGGAGTCGATAAGTTGTCTGTTTCCACCTTCAGTAATCAAATACATCTGACACCATGACAGAGAAATATAATAATAATAATAATAACAATAAATAAGAAGTGGTTTAATACCTGAACTCCCAAGCCAGTCAGTCAGAACTGAAGAAGCCTCTTGGATGAGAGGCGAAACGTCTTCAAGAACTCTATGAAGTCCAGTTGCCTACAACAAACCTTGCTACGAATACCATGACCTGGATGACTGAGAACCTTCACAGACAATAAATAAGAAGTTTCACCTTTAGGCTATCTGTTTAGTACACAAAGAAAATGGAGATGGAGGAATATACCTTCATTTTAGATGACTTTAGGTAAATATGATGATCTGTAACGAGGTTCATAATATCAGCAGCTGACATGGATGGTAAAGGGACAACCTGCCCAGGTAATCATCTTTACAAAGCTGCACTTTTTCATTCTTGTTGCTTCTGGCTTTGCACATATTACTTACTGTACCACACCAGCATAAAACTGGAGGGCAGTAAGTTACATTAGGTTTGGTGAGCTGGGCTCTGCAAAAGAGCCATTTTTTGGCCCAAATAATAAAAAATCAAACATCTGTCCGGAGCCACAACTATCAAATTCTCTCTTATTTTAAATTTAGCATTCATCTCTAAATGTAGAGGGAAAGGTATTGAGCCATAGATGTACTGTAGGCCATGACCCACTTTTTTTCTTCTTTTTTAAAAATAAATTTGGTGTTGCATTTGGGAAATGTAAGAATCACTTTACCCTGTAAAAAAAAAAGCTGAGATGACTACAAAAATTCACACTGCATCAGAATTTTGAGTTTTGAGCCCAACTTAAACTCTCATGAAATAAATGTTAAAATGTTTTGTTGACTTGTAGTCTTGAGTTGAGTTTTAGAAATTCAAAAAAAAAAAGTATTTCTAAATTTGGTTGCAGTGAGCCGCAAACCTGATTTGTCATTGGTTTGGTAACTGAAAATTAATGTTTTGAATTGAAAATATTAGCCATCATTCACGTTCACTTGAACTTCTTAAATACACTTTTTGGGGGGTTCTAAAAACTTTCTAAAAGATTTAAGTTTATCTAAGGAAGAAAAGTAAATTATCTCAACAAAAGAGTAGGAAAGGAAAACTTTTTAAAAACTTAAGAGTTTGAGTCGAGCTCAAAAATATTGCAGTACGCTGCTTTGATGTTGATTTTGAGTTGCCTCAACCTTTTTATAGACCTACAACAATGATAAATGAAAATGAAATGTTAACAAAAAATTACCATCATTCATTTCCTTTTTGTTTTTTGCCAAAGTTACAGGGAGCTACTGGAGAGGGGCTGAAGAGTCCCATGTGGCTTTGAAGTCACAGGCAGCAGAACTCACACTGTCCCATACTGAAAATACAGGACATGTCGGCTATGTCAGAGAGCGAGGAACGTTACATGAATACAATTTAATGTTACCTTGTTGAGCATGAGCATAGTTTCTGCCTGAGTAATGTCAGATTTTCATCAGCTCTGGTGGTTTTTAAAAGTGAAGATAAGAAGTCCCATGACTCCACACCACTTCACAATGTCATCAAACTATGTCTTTTGTTATTGTTTTAATATGAAAGAGCCCTGGAAGCAGAACTTACATATTATTTAATGTGATCAGTGCTCCTGAAGACATCCTCAGCATGTTAAGTACCACTGGTATGAAGTGGAGACCACAGGTTTTTAATCTGTATATTGTCTATAACTCACATGACCTTTACTACTGGTGCACTTTTCAATTTCTGTTAAAGGTCAGAAGTTTAAAAAATAAAGGGTTAAATGAAGGTTATTATTTCAATGATTATATTATAATCTGATTATGCTGTAATCAGTGTTACTTACAAAAATGACAAAAGAAAAACACAAGAAAATAGACAAATTAATATTGCCAGGAAAGATCATATAACACCGGTCTTATTGGAATAAGTTAAATCTAAGCTTTCCTGTTGGATTTAGCCCATTTGAAGCCACTGGGCATATTAAGCCACGCTAAGCACTTCTCTTCTGTCTGTGTGTGTGTGTGTGTGTCATGTGAAGGCCCTCTGTGTTTACAGGGCCAGTGAGCAGCGATCCACAGCATAACCATGGATACTGCAGCGGGGTCATATCGGTGCTGCGCTCTCGCCAGCAGGAAACAAACACCGGGGTGTCACGCTGAAACCTCGGCTTTTTAATTGGCTGCTAATTAGCAAACGAGTCTGACCTGCTGGATCTCATCCTGCTGTCAGAGCAGACACAGACATCTTCACATCCACACCACTTAAACTGTCCTGACATCAAATATCCTCACACTATGTGATAAATTTAGGTGACTGTAGGGAAAAATATGAATACTACTGAAGTTTATAGAAGCCCATAAAAAAGTATCCCCATGGTAAATCATAATTATGAGATAAATAGCCATAATGTCAACTTTTTATCTCATAATTTCAACTTTTTTTTCTCAAAATTCAGACTTTTTAACTCATAATTTTGACTTTTTATCTCGTAAATATGACTTTTTTTCTCAAAATTTTGATTATTTGTCTCAGAATGAACTTAGATAACTTTTTAATCTCATGATCATGACTTACAGTTGGGATATTGTGTTCTCTCACTGGCGGAAACAGGCTTCCATAAAACTTAAAAAGCAACATAAACAGGTTTAAAAAAGAAGATGTTTAGGTTTCCAGTTCTGCATGTACGGATATAAAATATTTCAAAGTGAAAAATAAGAGCCTGGGACACAGTGTTTCAACAACGTCGTTTCTGTAAGTAATGCTCTAGTATCTGGCTCTGCTGTCCCAATCTGAAGCCAAAATTATAAAGACCGACATGCACATAGTTCTACATGGAAGAATGTTGTGTATAACATTCTGATTCCTCCGAGGCGGGCCAGCACAAGGGATAAAAAAAAAATGTTCCTAGTGTGTTCACATGAATTCAGAAAGTTAAACACAGAGACAACAGAATCAGTCCTCAGCGCGTTCTAATCAAAGGAGATGTTTTTGTCTGTAAGGTGTGAGAGCTGAAGACAGAGTGTTTGAAGACACGCTCATCTGTCTCCGCAGCGCTCCACACAAACAGACAGAAGGCCTTTTGTCACCTTATTTTTCACAGGAAAGCTCTTTTCTCCAAAGAAAAGGTTTGGATGTGTACGATGCTGATCTATCTGTGTCTTGGGGCTGTGTAAAGTGCTGAATGTGTTCCCTGTCTGGCCTGCAGCTCAGCAGCACTTCTGAAACACCTTCAGATCATCATCCAAAGGCCGACAAAACCACTTTACTGTAAACCACTCTCAGTCCCGCATTTTTGAAAGTTCACTTTTTGAACAAGTTCAGCTCAAATCAAAAAGTCCCTGAGCTTAACAAAGTACTACAGAGTAGATCAGTAGACTTGTTGTCATCATTTGGCATAAATAAGGATTATTATTTGTTAGGAATAAGCTTGTGTTAGGCTTTAGCAAAAGTGAGCGAGACCTGATAACTTAGAACAGGGGATCTCAAAGTTTGGATGACCGAGTGCCAATTTAAGAGGCATATGGTTGTAGGATGCACAGGAAAACCCAGGTACTTATTGTGGGATTTGTGATTGTTAGCCCTTGATAGCTTGTTGCTATAACATCCAACTCTCACTTCTGTGAATCTCTCATCAGGAGATGGTACTTATACTAGTACTAATACTTTGTTACTGTACTGAAGTAGATTGTTCATGTAACTTTACAACTTTTTACTTTTACTTCCTACATTTTCATTAAAAAATCTGTACTTTCTACTCCTTACATTAAAACAGGCTCGTTACTATAGTTTTAATGCATTATTTTTGATGGACTATAACACATCGAAAAGATGATTTCTTGGTGTATCCGTCAGTGCATATCATGCACGACAGATGTGTCAAGACAAAGACAACGTAAAAGTCATGAGACTAAAACTGTGTAACAAGATGAAAAAGCAGTAAAAGATGTGATGACAAAAATTACATAAAAGATAGCATGACAAAAAATAGCAGAAAAGATGTGATAAGACAAAATGTGATGTAAAAGATGTATCAAGAAGAAAAACAATGGCAAACAAAGACTAGCAAAGAGCAGTAACCAGACTAAACCCACATAACAATAAGACGACGACGAAAAAGACATAACATGACAAAAACAATGTAAAATATGAAAAAATAACAAGATGAGAAACTGTTGTAAAAGATGTAACAAGACAAAAACAATGTATAAGATGAAAAAGAGGTAACAAGACAAAAAAATGATGCAAAAGATGCAACAAGACTAAAAACATATAAGATGAAAAACAACATAAAAGACGTACCTTTACGAAAAATGACAAAAAAGACGTAACGGACAAAACAGAGAAGAGGAGGAGACAGCTGCTTTGCACAGAAACAGTCAGTAGAAAAATCCTTCAGAGGGAGACTTTTTACTTTTATATTTTGAGCACAGGGCAAGAAGGTTCTGAGTTCGCATCCCCCAGCTGGCTTGGGGACTGAGGCGGTTTGTGGCTGGGTAGGACCTTTCTTTTTTTTCTTTTAAAGTTATTTTTTTGGCCATTTTGTGCCTTTATTGTATAGTGCAGCTGAAGAGTGGACAGGAAATGGGGCAGAGAGAGGGGATGACACGCAGCAAAGGGCCGAAGGCGGGAGTCGAACCAGCGGCCGCTGCAGAGGACTAACAGCCTCAGTACATAGGGCAGATGCTCTACCGACTGAGCTAAATCTCCGCCCCAGGTAGGACCTTTCTGTGCAGAGTTTGCATGTTCTCCACATGGGTTCTCTCTGTGTACTCTGGCCTCTCCCACAGTCCAAAGACATGCACGTTAATAGGTTAACTGTTGACTCTAATTTGCCCATAGGTGTGAATGTGAGTGTGAATGGTTGTCTGTCTCTATACCCCCCCTTCGTATATATATCTTAATGGACGCACGTGAGGAAGTCTCGCGAGATCGACGCCATGTTTACATCCTACCGGCTACGTGCAACAGCTGATATTTCTGCTAAAAACATGGCGAAAATGCCGTCTTTTGTGGTTAATTTTTAATGTCGCGGCTTGCGGACACTTGGATTACACCACACAAGCAGGATGGAGACGTTTTGTGTTTGTTTTGTGTGCTATTTTTAACGTTTTATCCGTGGTCACCATTCACTGCCATTGTACTGGATGAGGCTGCTACCCTGTTTCTCCTAAAACTCCAGGACTGTTTGGTGAACTGAAGACCTTCACTTATCATCACATCAGCATAGTGGTGAGTACATACTGAATGGCTTATTCTCACAGAGTGGAGTATCGCTTTAAGCCACCGCTGCACGCTTCCTTCACAGTGATACGGTTGGCGGGTGTGGTTTGATAGGAAGAAAATACTTTCACAGCTAATCAAAAAATTGCCAGCTATGATAATAACATCCTGTATATTGACACATAACTATGTCTCAAGCTGCTGTAACAGTGTAATCTGTGCTGCTGTTCTCTTCTGTTCTGTTCTGGGACAATGGAAGCGAAAAGCAACAGTTCTGTCTTTGATTAATGTGCCGTTACTCTGTTTATTTTCTCAGGTTCTGAATAACCAAACAAACAGCATCGCTCCACTTCATGAGAGCACTGTTGTTTTCACTGTGAGGCTTGATTCAGTGCACATGTCAGTCAGTACTTAGTGGGAGCACACTGCGGCTCTTTCTGTGTTTGGACATCAGGAGAAAGGAAACCAAAGATGTTGCCGGATTCTCAACATCTGTAAATAGCTGAATAATTGCTCCATTGCGGTCTTTCTTTTGTGCTCCCATACCTGTCAATCAAGTGTCTGGGTTTTAGGAAAGAATAAAAATATTATTTTAGAAAAGAATTACAAAATCAAACCCTGACAAACAAAATTATCACATTCCTACAAACAATAGGTTAATGATTATTATGATGATTATTGACTGCTCGCTCTGGAGCAATCAGAAGGTCCTTCACACAAGATTAAAAGTCAATATTAATTCTCACTATCACTTGGTCACTACTTCTTTATCTGCAAAATGTGAGCAGACACACTTTCTTTGATTGTATGTCTTAGCTCTATCAGATCTGGCAACGGTGAGTTTGTGATACAGTAATATAGTACCTCTGGATGTATAGCTGTCCAGGTATGGCTCATGTTACATAGACAAGCATCAGCTAAACATTATTGTTTTCTTACTCCTACAGAAAGGAAATTATAACTACTGCTTATTTTAAAGAAGCTGTGCCTTATAACTCAATTTGGCCCCGTCGCTTTAAATATATAGATATGAGGATCGGTGCAAAAAAACTGACTTGTCAGGGTCATTAGAAAGTCAAGACATACAGGGCAAATTGAACATTATATCAGGTAACAAGCAGGACAAAAATGACGGCAACAAGATGATTTCATCTCATTACTAATGATAAAGTCTGTATAATAATCTATGAAACAATGTATAACTGTTTAACTTGGGAATTGAAATAGTTTGGGGAAGTATAATTCAACCTACGTAACACTGGACTGTGCCTTATTTACACTGATGACCAGTGGGCATAAAAAGGTACTCTGGTTACCAAAATGTAGGTGGCTCCACCAAGTTTTATCATCATCCAGTGAGTCTACATCATATAGCACTCGTCACCCGCTAGCTACCAATATGTCAAGGCCACTTTGCATCATTGAGCTCCACCTTCCTAACATCAAAACCAGTTTCAACCTAAATGGACAATGATACGTAGAAAAGATGATTCCTTGGTGTATCTGTCAGAACATATCATGCACAACAGATGTGGCGAGACAAAGATCACATAAAAGACAAAACAAGAGGAAAACCAACGTAAAAGCCTTAACAAGACCAAAACTGTGAAGAGTTGAAAAATGACATCAAAGACAATAAGACAAAAAATTATATAAAAGATGTAATAAGAAGAAAAACAATGCAAAAGACAAAACAAGACTAAAATAACATAAGATGAAGCCAAAGCAAGATTAAATCGAAAGCAACTGGACTTGTTCAAAAAGCCTTTTTCTGAAGACGTTTCGCCTCTTATCCAAGAAGCTTCATCAGTTCAGAACTCATCAGTTCTGAACAAAGGCTTTTTGAACAAGTCCAGTTGATTTCGATTTAATCTTGCTTTGGCTTACAATGACCTGGACGAATGAGAACATTCACGGACAACATAAGATGAAAAACGACAAAGCGTTTAAGATGAAAAACAACACCAAAGATGTAACGTATGATGTGTTGTAAAGGATGTAACAAGACAAAAACAATGTAAAAGATGCAACAAGACTAAAACAACATAAGATCAAACATGACGGAAAATTTCAAGGACATAACAAAACAAAAAAACAACTTAAAGATGTAACAAAACAAAAACAATGTAGAAAATTAAAACATGTCACAATGACGAAAAATTACGCAAAAGATGCAAGTATGTTGGGGTTACTATGCTTTACTAAGACTAAGACTCCTGAAGAGCTGAAGTGGTGAGAATATGAAGCTTCTAACTACCTCTCCTCAACTAGCTGATATGCCCAGCTGGTTTTTCATCAGAAACAACGCCTTCAGCAAACCCCACATCACAATTCAATTAAATGTGGTGCAGGATATCTGCAGAAAGTTCAATTTAAGACTTTTAAAAACCTTTTAAGATGCAATTTAATACCTGTGTCACTGTCAGGAGAGTCTGAATTTATTATGGGAAACCAGCAAGAGGCTGATATGACCAAAAATTATTTTTACATCACTTTTTTTCCAGCACTTCCAGGAGTATATAACCATAATTCCATATGATGCAGATAATTAAATTAACATGACCTGGATGCAGATATGGAGCATATGGATGAACTGTGACTGGACTCACCAATTAAAATGATGAACTGACTGAGGTTTTTGCTAAAATTAACTTTTGCTCATTATGAGCCGATGAGCTTGCTAGCTCCTGTAGCTAGTGACAGTGTTTGTTGTAAGTCTAATGCTGCTGAGTGAGTTAGTTTGAAAGTGTGTAATATGTCCTGTGATCATATACGACAACATTACATCCCAAAGGAGGCAAAAGAAAATATTTCAGTTTGGAAAATTGCTTTTTATGCCATTTATGACCCTTTAGAGGAAACTGGATTCTGTGATTGTTAAAACTTTTTAGCATGTGCAGATACCCTGTGGTAATATATTTTCAGGCTTCAAGGTTGCACATTTGAAGGGAACTGATAGTAATTAAATTGTTAGCATTAAGTGAAAGGCATGCAGGTTTCTGATTCTGCATAAAAACGTAGCAGGCAAGGTAACAACACTGTTCACAATGTCTGACCTCTAACCAAAGCCAGGGGGGTGAAAGATGAGAAAACGGAACATCCACGGGTTAAGTGATGTGTGTTTATCATCATTTTACAGCCCATAATACACCGTTACTGTCCCTCCATTCCTGCGGTTCATCGTGACACTTGTGTTTTGACGGAGTACACCGAAGCCTGCTGCCTGGGTAATCCCAGATTTCCTATGGCACAGCTCTGAGCTTAGCAGAGGGCTTGACTAATAGCTTTCTTTTCAAATGATCGCTTTGCTACACGACTTCAGAAGAAGGCAGCGAGCGTGAAATTCAATTATGGCGCACACGCTCCGCAGCCCCGTCCAGAGCTGTCCACTTTAATCCCTCGTTTACCCTCAAGGATTCTCGACCTCTTTCAGCTGGACCTCTTCTCCAGGGACCTGTGTTGTGTTGTGTGCCTTGTACATCATGTATTCTCCACGCTTTGGCCTGCTGGCGGCCTCTTTCGAACATTAGAAGCTCCCACAGTCTGGATCTTTCTCATCACCGCCACCCTGCTCTGCTGCATATTCTCCCTTCCCTCGACCTTTTGCTAGAACATCCCTCTTATCTTCATCATCTCACATCATCTTTTATTGTCTCACCGTCAAAGAAAAATGAGACTGTCCTCATTCAGTCACTGGTGTGAATGTCTAAATATGAATTAACGTAAGTTTTTCCTGACATGAACTTCTAGGGGCCGTGTAAAATTGCTTGATGCTATCATAACGCCATAAAACTTTGCACACAGGAGGTCAGGGTGGGTGGATGTGTCAACAAAACAAGAGACTTTGACATGGGAGACCGCTATTTGTTTCCTGTTTCCAACTCGCAGTCAACATTTCTTCCCCAACTTTAACCCCATTAACCCAACAATGACAAGAGAAGTTCCCGTAATGATTTTGTTGTTTTTGACCCAACCCCATAATGCCCTGACTCCAACTAAGTCTGAGGCTTTCTTTCTAAGAAGGCATTGTCCTGCCAGTAACATAGGGCTTTTTAAAGGCAATGAGAAACAAGGGGTTTAGGTTGGTGCACTCATTTGCTGCACATGTAGGAGCTACAAACAGGCGTGATTAGAGGCACTGAAGCTACAGAAAGATGAAAGAAGAAGAAGCTGGTCTGATGTTGGCATCAGTGTTGATTGTCCCATTAAAGAATAGTTACAACTTGCCATGAATTGGAAGAGATCCTGAAAACCTACCTTCATTTTCTCTTGTAGATGGCCAAGGCAACTAGTTGTGTTTCTCCATCTTCATCTTTAGGGTTTATTCAAATTCAAAGTTATGCAAACAAATGGTTTTGCTTCCAGTTTGCGACCTCCCCTTCATCTACTCTGTTTATTACATTCATAGATATCCTAGCCTGTACTGCCAACTTCTGACAGAGTAGAAGAAGCAGAGGTTGTGAACCGGAACCAAAATCAGTTGCCAATCGCCAATAAACCTCAAAGAAGAAGAATAAACAAAACCACGTCACGTTGGCCTTACCTTGCAAGGCAGCTGGATTCACAAGAACACATGAGAATCAACCTTGCCAGGCTTCAAGTTATCCATCTATGTCTGCACCAAAAATGGTGCAGCTGATCAGCGTCCTACGAAGGACTACTGGCAGCTAAGGCTGACAATGAGAAGAATCCATGGAACCGACTTGTCTCAGACAAACAATGGTGACTCCTAAAGAGGTTAGCATTGATACTGTGATAGTATCAGTTATATCAGAACTGGAGAATATCCCTTCATTTAAAGGGGACCTATTATGCTTTTTCCTCTTTTTTGGCCTATAAATGTTGTTACAATGTTGCATACTCGTGTTAAACGATGCCACCGCGTCAAATAAACGAGATTCGTGCATTTGGAAGTGAGCCCTGCAGCTGTTTTGGACGGCTCTGAACGCTGTGTTTTGCCGTGTTTTTTTTTTTGTTTTTTTTTAACTTTATTTAAGTTCATCATTAGACAAAACATAGTGAAATGAGCAAAATAAATACAAACATTTAAACATTACTTAA
>JAJHUR010099706.1:7929-18575 GCA_027495735.1 Lutjanus campechanus | reverse complement strand
AAAAGTCTTTTCGAAGCCATGTTTGATCTTCTTTAAACACATCTACTGACACTTGCATGAAATATGTTCTCATGGAAATGAGTTAGAGCTGGATTAATCAGATATCAATAACAAATCAAGTCAATTAGTGCTTCCCAAAACCATCTGCACCCCGGTCTTCAATGTGACATCATGCCACCCACACTTTTCACCCACAAGATTTACAGTCAACAGACTGTTTGTACTATAAAATATAAAATATGTATAGATTAGACTGGGGCAGCCTGGGGCCAAAATTTGGCTCAACATAAGGTTCTAGCAAAAAAGTAAAATAATAAAATTTTAAAAATTGATAATGAATGGCTGATTATATTCTTTGTGAGGTAAAAATTCTTAAAATGTTCAGGATCCCTGCTGATTAATTGTGAGGTTGTATCAATAAGCCTGTAACCTCCCATTTCTTATTAAAAAAATGTAAATGCACATTAAAAAGGAAAAAAAAAATCACAATGTGAGCATGGAGTGCAGAGTGACCCTTTGCACAGGAAGTCAGTAAATTTAGGGTTATCTTCTGTCCCTACAGTTAAATGTGAGGGACAGCACAACATATTTGATTTTATGTGCAATGACAATCCTATAGTGCAATATGTTTATGAGTTGATACATATTATAATGTTGATGTAAAGTATATTTCTCAGGGATCATGTAGCCAGCTGCATACTGGTGTGTGTGTATGGGAGTTTGTGTGTTTATGATCTGTGTATTTCTCTGAATTTCCCCGGGATAATACATTTTACCTTGACCTTAACATAGTACCATTTTACGTCTTAACAAAACAACACAATAGGTGTTTGCTGTTGGCCTGTGGCCCGCCATCATGAAAAAGGAACACGTCGCCAATAAAAACACTGCAGGTACAATTCATAGAAGAGTGTACAACTGATTTAAACAAACTCCATTAGCTAAATCAGTCATTTTGCCTTGCAGAACACAGTAATCGCTGGTGTCACGTTACCTCGATTTATTAGTTTGTTTGTGTTATTGTGTGACTTCTGCATTTTAAAAGGATAGTTTGGAATCACTGAACTCA
Source organism: Lutjanus campechanus (assembly GCA_027495735.1). Classification (NCBI taxonomy): domain Eukaryota; kingdom Metazoa; phylum Chordata; class Actinopteri; order Lutjaniformes; family Lutjanidae; genus Lutjanus; species Lutjanus campechanus. Next base: position 17,506 of record JAJHUR010099706.1, on the reverse strand, counting down.
CACAAGACCAGCAACTCCTGTCAACAGAGAGGGTAAAATTGATGATTTTGCCTATGGAATTTGGTTGGTTTGGAGAAAGCAAAATCTGACTTATGACTTAAGGCTGTCTGATGGCAAAGTAAAGTGGTGAAAATGTCATAAATATAAGCAAAAATAGGATATATAAAAATATATATATTGATAGTGTTTATTGAGAGCTGCAAGAGTGAAGCAAAACAGTACATTTGAAGACTGTAGATGCAAAAAACAATGCGGCCAAAGATGCTAGAACGTTCTGTACGGCTGAGAGGACTTTTGATTGATTGATAAATATATAGAGGTTTGTCAATACGAGTGACATCTTTCACATTACATTTTTTCCTCTTTAGAAACATCGCAATAATTCCTGAAAAAGTTCCCAAATCCACTGCAAGAATCAAACACTGCCCAGTTGTTTGAACGTAGATGTGGATGTTGGAGGGTTCATGAATCACTACCTCAGTCAGATGGAGGAAGAAGTGCTTGAGTCAAGTTTAGCTCCAGTGTGCATTTCAAACAATCAAGCTTTATTTAAACAAAGTATGTCAGCATGTTTCACTTCCTCATAAATAGAGTGAAATGCTTACATTGTATATAAGTGGATTATACGTTTCTTTTAATCCCTAATTAGTTGTTTAGGCTGAACTGACCAAACAAACTAAAGTTGGGGTTTTCTTTAGGCATGCATGAAGTATGAAACAAATAGCAGGGGATTAAATGCTTCCATCTATATTAAAGGAGCATTACACAATATCTGAGAATCCATAAGTTTGTTTATCTGAACATACGATGCACGTCTGGCAGAGCGGTGACGTTTGTTTACTATAAGAAATATTTGAGAATCTGTAAGTGAATCCTGACATATGAGCAACCAGAGCAACGTATTCTACGCTCTTATAAATAAAGGTTCTAAGTAGAACCATAAAGGCTTCTTTGGCTTGTCCCTGTAGGAAAAACCTTTTTGGTTCCTGGTAGAACAATTATGATGAAGGTTCCACTTTGATTCCTTTCACAGAGTTTTATGTAGAACCCTCTATGAGAAGTTCTATAGATAATTTCTTCTGTTGTGTAATGGTTCTACCAGGAACCCTCTGTCTGTCCTTAAAGGTTGCAAACAAGAGCCCACATGGAGGTTCTACAGAGGGCCTATTTATATTCCAGGTTTTTTTTTTTAAGAACAAACTCAGTGGGTTTTAATGGGGACCTTTTCATATGCCAAGGGTTTTATCTGGAACCCACCAAGAGGGTTCTATCAGGTACCCTCTTATATTCCAGGGGTTTTATCTAGAACACAATCAGTGGGCTCTAACAGGAACCTTTTTATATTCCAAGGATATCCAAGGAACCCACCAAGCGTGTTCTACCAAGAACCCTTTTATATTCAAAAGGTTTTATCTAGAACCCCTCAAGGATGTTCTATTGGGCACCCTTTTGTATTCCAAGGGTTTTATCTAGAACCCACCAATGGGCTTGTATCACAGACCATTTTATATACCAAGGGTTTTACATAGAACCCACGCAGGGGGTTCCATGAAGAACCCTTTTATATTCAAAAGTTTTAATCTAGAACCCAGCCAGGGGGTTCTACAGAGAACCTTTTTATATTCCAAGGGTTTTATCTAGAACCCATCCACAGGGTTCTTCTGGGAACCTTTATATATTATGGTCCAGAGAACCCTTGATGAAAGAGTTTTTCAGGGATTTCAACAATCCTTGAAGTCTTTAGGTTCACAAAACTTGACAACCATTTTCTTCAAAAATGAGTTCTTTAGAAGCAGGTGCTTCTGGGTAGAACCTCAGCCCTTCAGGGAGAAACCTTTCAGAACCCTTATTTCTAAGAGTGTACCGTCCAGCAAGTAAAGGCTAAACACGCTCAAAAAGAAATTACTGTAACTTTGGTTGTTTGCCTCCTGCAGGCGTCTTCAACCGCTGAAATCAAAATTTCCAGCTTCATTAAATAGCCCCACTCCTCCTCCTTCCAGGAGAGGAAAAGTTGAAGGGGAAGGCAGAAAAAAAGTGCGAGAGAGAAAGTATAAAGCATAAAGCAAGAAGAGAGTGAGAAAAAAATGTCTTGTGAACCATTGTTTGGATCTTTATGCAAAAACCCCTTTGCGTTTCAAACTCTTGATCCCCCATAGGCAAAGGAGAGGAGCGTATTGATCTGCGCTGAAAGGAGACGGCCCTTTCATCACGCTTCCTCCTCACCTTAGACGGCTTTGAGGGGGCTCCTTAAGGATCGCAGCACCCTCGCCTGGCTACCGGCCAGAGATTAGGACGGCGATAACCTACCCAACCCTAATAGGTAGCGAACGAAAGCAGAGGCTGTCTAATTAGCGCTGATCAAAGCCGAGGACTTTATCCCCAAAACAAACCTGCACATTTGAATGTGCTTAGGAGAGGGGAATGAAAAGGGTGGAGGAGGTGAAGGTGGAAGGAGGAGGGGAGAAGTTGGAGGTTTTGAACTTCTCGGAGACGCCGTCCTTTTCTTTTTCTGTTTTGATGATAATATGCACAGCCTCGCCCGTTCACCATTTCTTCTTTTCTGCTTTATTTGCATGCAGATATGCACGCGCAGAGAGGGCTGTGAGCCAGACACAGAGGTTATTCATGAATGAGATTTCTGCATACCTGTACACATCAAACTGAATAGATTTGCTCAGTCCAGCTGAATGGGATTATAGAAAAGCCATATTTTTGTGCAAACAGGAATGTTGTTGTTGCTTTGCAAACACCGTGACTTTCCCTTAAAGCTCCCATGAAGTCAAAATCAACATGTATTGCACTATATGTCACCTATATGACAATATCTGGTCATTTTGTAGGTATTCTTGTGCATTCTTAATTATATTTCAGACTGTCTATTCCTGGAAAATGATTACAGTCTCTTCATGATGAACAAAAACACAACAAAAACACAACTTTAAAACTTTATTCACTGATTTTGATGAGACTAAATCACATTTTATGGAGAAAATATTTTCTGGTTTCCCCTCTGATGTCCTATCATGGTGCATCTTGATGGACAGATAGCTTTAGTTGACGTGTTGCTCAAGTAGCTAACTGTGGGCAGCTGTTAGCGGGCAGTGAAACCAGGCTCAGCAGCCTCCCAGTCAACACAGTCAGACCGGGACTGAACACAGCATCCAAGACCGACAGGGAGTACAGTACTGAGGTTGTTTACAGAGTTTCCTGATGGAGAGATAGCTTCATTTGTTGCTAAAATAACCTATTTAACAGCTAACTGCCATTAGCTTGGTTAGTCATGACTCAGCCTCAGGATGCCAGGAACTATACCTAGCAAGAAAACCACCTCATACTGGCCTCCGTTGGTCCTGGTCGGGCTGTGTTCACTGGGAGTTCTCAGTCAGCTAATATGACTGCACACATTCCTACATCCATGCACAACTTAAGCTACATTTAGCGCTATTGGCTAGTGTAAATGCAAATCAATGTCTGTGACAAGTCTCTTCCTATAGCTGCCTGTTTTTACAGGAAACACATGAGCAACAAGTGCTCGTTTCAGCCATTTCATGGGAACTTAAAGGGAATTTTTTTAGAAAATTCTTCCTATTAATGACACTGGTGGCTGTTAGGTGAACTGCAGTCAGCATCCTGTTGCTCGCAATCATGCATTTTCATATTGCGTAGGTGCAAACAAGTATCCCAGGCATCAGCGAAAACAGTGACGCAACATACATGAACCTGAACACGATTAAACACAATCATGTTGATAGATGAAGTTAGTAAAATTAGGCTTGTGTTGTGGTGGTTGTAGGTCGTTTGTTGATGTTAGCCGACTCCATTAGCTTGAGCTGCACACTGCTGATGCTGTAGGCTCTCAGGAGCGAGCACATAGAGAATAAATCCACAAGCCGGTATCGGCAACCAAGAAAGTCACGGAAAATGTCATTTTTTACTATAAGTTACAATCCTTCCACACATTGCAATACAAAATGTACAATACATGCATGTAAATTGCTTCACACAGTAAATACCTTTATTTATGATCAGTTAAAAAACCCTCAAAAATGTGAATGAAACAGTCAACCTTCATTTAAAGCCATCATGACACCACATCTAGAGATCTAAAAGAGCCACTGATTGGCTAGTACACATCTGTTAACTTTTCTCATTTTTCTCTCACCAACAATGTCTGGTGAACTTGTCAGGATGCTCCACTGTCTTATTTCCCAGTGTTGAAGTGCATTAATGCTTCAGAAAAGGCGTGAATTTATAACATAGACTCTTCAGATCAGTTCCTGTGCTTTTACTCCTTCTTCTCTTTGACATGATGCATTCTGTGCACGAAGTTGCTTAAAGAAATTTCCCTCAGTTATCTGTTCATTTGTCAATCCTAAACAACAGTGAAATGCAATAAAGTCACTGCTTTTGAATAGGACACATGGTAATTGCTAGTCACTAAGCAACAGTATTCTCTAGACTGGCAACATTTGAACAACAAGCATTATTTGCACAGGATTTCCCTTGACAAATACAGATGGGTGACAAGTGAAAGTAAAAACAAATATGAAGTATCTTGTTGGATGACCAAGAACAATTCCAAGGCTCCTTCTCATGAATTCTCCTTATCTGTGGAACTCTACTGAGGGATGGACATCACTCTTCTTCTGTTTTCTTCATGGCGATGGGGAGCTTTCGTTCAGCAAGATACTTGCTCTCTGATGGAACAATTTGCATTTATTTTCCTCCACTCATTCATTCAGATTGTACCTTTGTTTTCTCTCCCGTCTCTACAGCCTCTCAAGTTTCCTTTGAGGAGTCTTTCCTATTGGTTTCTTTTGAGACCTTGTGTGGCTCTAACCACAATGAAGTCATAACGCCAGAGCTTCAAAAAGCTAAATCTGACGCCTGTCTGACTGCACTTTGAGATAAGAATCTTTGTGTGCCAGAAAAGACGCCAAAAGTCATATGTGAAAGCAATTAGCGTGATTGCAAAGAGGAAGGAGAAAAGTGCAAAGTGTCACCGCTTAAGACATCATACAGTGAGTGTCTGGATTTTTAATGGTGGAGACTCGACTGCTGAGCTCGGAGGTACAAACGTCTACACCCTGACGGAGAGGAAAACCAGCAAGTATGATACACTCTGAGAGACAAAGGTGCTTACTAGAACCATAAAGGCTTCTTTGGATTGTCCCCACAAGAAAACTCCATAGGTTCTCAAATATTCTCTCAGATACCTATACCTAGAACTGTACCTTGAACCAACCATCTGCTAAAAGTTTCACCCAGAACCTCCTATGAGAGGTTCGACAGAGAATCCTTCTTTAGTGTATTTGTTCCACCCAGAACTCTCTCTGAGGGATCTATTCGAAACCCGTCCACCTTCTAAGGGTGTTGACAAGAATCTACCCTTCTATGGTGTAATGGTTCCACCCAGAACCCTCTTTGGGGGATCTACCCAGAACCTTTCTACTTTCTAAGGGTGCTAAGAAAAATCCACCCAGGGTTTTCTACAGAGAACCCTTTTTATATTACAAGAGTTTAATCTAGAACCCATTCACGGTTCTGCTGAGAAACCTTAAGTATTCCAAGGAAGCCAGTCTGAGGTTCTACCAAGAACCGTTTTAAATTCCAAGGCTTTTATTTAGAGACCACCCAGTGGGTTCTACTGAGAAAACTTTTATCCTCCAAGTGTTTAATCTAAAACCAGCCCAGAAGGTTCTACCAAGAACTGCTTTATATTCCAAGGGCTTTATCCAGAACCCTCCAAGAAGGTTCTACCGAGCAAACTTTTATATACAGATGCTTTTATCTAGAACCAATCCAGGGGGTTCTAACAAGAACTCTTTTTTATCCAGCTGGTTTTACCTAAAAGCCACCCAAGGGATTCTGCAGAGTACTTTTTTATATTCCAAGGGTTTTACCTAGAACCCAACCAGATGGTTCTACCAAGAACCCTTTTATATTCCAAGGATTTCATCTAGAACCCACCCTGGAGGCTTTACCAAGCTTCCATTTATATTTCAAGGGTGTTATTTAGAACCCACCCAAGGTGTTCTACTGAGTACTATTTTATATTCCAAGGGTTTTTATCAAAAACCCACCCAAAAAAACCCTTGACAAAAAAGTTCTTCTGGGATCTCAGCGATCCTCGTTCTTCTTCCAAAAAGTATTCTTTAGATGAAATAGATTCTTAATGGAACCCTTAGTTTATAAAAAGGTTGGTAGAACCCACCTAGGGGCTTCTGCTGAGAACCCCTTTATATTATGGTACAGAGAACCCTTGACGAAAAAATTCTTCCAGGATCTTAACAATCCTACAAGAATCCTTACTTACAAAAAAGGTTCTTTAGATGAAAAGGGTTCTTACTGGAACCCTTTGTCTTACAAAGAACCCTTCACAAACTTTTTTCAGAGAAGGGTTCATCAGACGCAAGTGGTTCTAAGTAGAATGTCAGGAAGAACCCTTTTGGAACCCTCATCTATAAGAGTGTAGGGTTAAATTTAACCTCTTGCGACCTTTTAGGCTTCTCGCCTCTTGTTTTGCTGATATTCAATTTTTGTCGACCGGTTTGTGCCACACACTTGTTCATCACGTCATCTAATTTGTTCTTCCAATCATCACTTAAGCACTTTCTTCGTTAGCCGCTGGTTCTTTGAGGAGCGGGATCCAGGCTCTGCTGATGAGGAGGCCAAAACGCAGCAGCAAAATGTGTCGAACCTCATCCCATTTACTGTCAGACGTCGCCCCAGAAGTTTGATGCAAATGTACAAATTGCCACGACTGTGAATGTATTTGAAATTTGATCACATTTCATACCCGGCGCGCCCGGCCTCTGCCCCCCAGAACAACTTCACACACCATCAAAAAAAAAAAAAAAAACATACAACGCCCTGAGTTCTCTCCTAATGAATTCCTGATAAAAGAAAGTTTATTTTTCCATATTTTTTACTTTTTGTATTAAATTCACACATTCCCGGGCCACCAAGCTATATGTGCCGTGTCCTAATCTTAATGGAGGGAGCAAATTTGGCAGCCAGTTTTGCATACATTTCCCAAAATATGAGATGCAAGTGTTTGCCCTCACAGCTCAGGAAAGTTCAGTCTTCTTAACACGACAACTAGATGAACACAGACGGGTTCATCATGCTCTGATTTCTGTCTCTTTGCTCTGTATTTAAGATCTCGTCTACCTGTGATCCTCGACACGTGGGAGCCCTGTTTCCTCTGGCATTAAACATATGCTCCAAACATATGTTCCATGCAACATATGCTCTGCTAAAGCGGCTGTTAGCTCCTCTTTTGTGCCAGTATACAATCCTGGATGTTTGAAATTTGAATATCAAGTATTCAGCACCCTTCCGAGAATTTAAATGAACCCTAGTGAGGATCATATCGAAGAAAAATGAGGAATTTCACGCCCTGTAAGGCAAAATAGCAGCCAGGGAAGTCATATGAGTACAGTATGTGTATGTCTGTTTATTCATCTACACGTCTGTGTGTGTGTGTGGCCGACATGCAGTGCATGTGTGTGTGTTGGAGGGAGGATTATTACCCATTGCCTCCGTGCATTAAGCCTCCCCTCATCCAGTGCCAAAGGCCTGACCCAAATATGGCTGAAAGACAACATGTGACCTGCTTAGCGTTTCACCCCCGGCTCCGCTAGCTCCAGGCTGTGGTGGCGGTGGCGGCGGTGGTGGTGGTCCAGTGTAGGTGGAGGGGGTGTTGCGGTGTGCAGGGGAAGGTGGAGTGGTCGAGGGGGGGGGGGCTCACTCTATTAGTGGGAGAAAGCACAGATGCCGGCAGATGGCTAACATATTGTCCAGAAGTGACCCGAGCGCGGAATAATTACTGGAAAGTTCAGCGCTCTCAGGTCTGCAGCCTGACTTCACCTCCGGTCACGGACGGTTGGAAACACAGTCGAGAAATCAGCAGTAATGAGCAGAATTAATGTAAAATTCTTCTGTTTATTAGTTTAAATATGATGCTGTAAAGAAACTTGACAGAACACCTGCATATTACAACTGTAATGTAAACAAAAAACAACTTTCTCAAGCTACAGTTATCATCTACATAAACTAGAGGTTAATATCCACCTCTGATATTACTCCTGTTGCATAATAACCTTCTCATAAATGAAAACAAGCTACTTTTCGTGTCACATTTTGTGATGGTCGCAATATGAGCAGTAATCGTTGACATAAACTATAGGTTTATATCCAGGTCTGATATGGCATGTTTATGGATATGAAACTGACCTTTTTCAGTTGTTCCTGTTCAGTAACAGCATTTCTTACCACGACCTTTAGTAATGATCGCGTTGTTCGGAAATTATTTCATGTTTTTTACCTTTTGAACTTGAAATTACACCACAATTGCTGCAAATACTTCCTTCTCTTGTGAAATGACTCAACTTCTAAGGCCCAAAGTTTTTACCGCCTCCACTTTATAACGCAGTTGCTGCAAAGCAAAGAGCTTTTTGTGAAACGATTCAACTTCTAAGGTTCAGAAGAAGAGTTTTAATACCGTTGCATCTAATAATAAAATAGCAGTCACAACTCCAATCAGGTGCTGATTCATCAACAGATGTAAAAATACAAATATATTTCTACACGCGTTAACCTCAGTCTTGCTTTTGTAAAAATTTGCATTGCTCACGCTGTAGCCAACATGGAACCAACAACTACTAATGCAAACTGTGCAGCCTGGTCAGAATTTATTGAGTTCAGACCACCCAGCTAGCTTCATGCTCCACCTTCAGTTGTTGGAAGGATGTCTTACATTACCTGGTTTAGATTGGCAGGTGGAATTTCTCCTGATCCCTGTTGTTATCGTTGTGAACTTTAAGATATAAGTCACTCTGAGTCCTGACTGTGCTGTGACTGTAGTCTTCATATGGTATGAAACTGCTGCAGTGAGAGCATAATAGTCTATAATATTTTGTCTACTGTTTTTGTGTCAATGGAAATAAAGAGTTTTGGCAACGTTGATCTTTTTTTTTAACTACACTTTAGTCTTTTTTCATCAACAATAATGCCCATCGATATGGTCACAGTTGGTGTTTAATGACACTGGTGCTGTCTCGTCATCGTCATGTCTCACTCATCATGGAAAGAAAGATTGTTGATGAATATATTTTTCCCTAGTTCACGAAATTGACACGAAATTCCATAGTTCACAGTTAAGACTAACTAATAGAAAATATCTGCAAAATGTAATATAGTTAAAGAACAGTGTGGAATAATATTAACTTATTGCACTTAATATCTTATATTTGACACTAAAAAATCTGACAGGAATTTAGTGGAATCAACTAATCTTTTCTTATTAATGTAAATATTCAAGTTTTATTTTAGTTTTATTTTAGTTTTATACTTTCGAACTTAAAAACTTCAGTTCTTCTAACTAGAAGTCTTTTGACTTGAAATGATGAGTTGAATAAATTTAATTCACAGACTTCAATGAACTAATTAAAAGAGGTTTTTAGGATTTGCTGTAAATATTGTTAGCTTTACTGAACATGTTTTCTCAAGTACAAATAAATTACCATCATTACCAGTTTATTTAACAAGAAAAGTTTGCTTGTTGTGAATCATT
>JAJHUR010099705.1:0-13063 GCA_027495735.1 Lutjanus campechanus | reverse complement strand
TAATAATGTTGATTAATGTTGAAATGATGTTCTTCTGCCTCAATAATAATTATAAATACCACCAGATAATAGACTAAAGTGATCATGCGGTCAAAATGTGTCATTTTCGAGAAAATATTAATCCCTACCCCTCATCTCATCACTCCTTAACATTATATAGGCTATTTTTTTGCTCTCTTGTCTTTATTTGCATGTTTGGTATTGAAGTAATCCAAAAGTAACTAAAAGTAATCAGTTACATTACTTTAATATTGTGATACTTAGAGTAAGTTACTGATTACAATTTTTAACAGGTAACTTGTAATTGTACTGGATTACATTTTTAAAGTAACCCTCCCAACCCTGGGCATCGGTTATGAGAAGCAAGAAGTTATCGGTTATCGTTATCGGTGGGAAAAAAACAGTTATCATGCATCCTTATTTTAAACACTTGAAAAATATACCTTTAGGGTACATTTTGAACCGATAAAAAAATGTGCGATTAATTTAGTAATTAATCAGGATTAACTACAGACAGTCATGCGATTAATCGCGATTAAATATTTTAATCAATTGACAGCACTAGGCTGACAGGAATGCACATGTTGAAATTTGTTCCATATTGTCTTTCTTTGATGGTAAATGGCAGAGAGACAGGGAACATGCAGAGAGAGAAGGGGACATTGATGGTGAGGGTCTGAACCACTCGACCACCAGAACTTACCTTGCAAAGCACCTGGATTTGCGAGATCACAAGATCACGTGAGAAACCATCGAGCTAGGCTTCAAGTTCTGTTTATGTCTAGATGGTTCATCCAATCACTTGCCAGATATTTTTTGAAAGTGCCTTCCCTTCTCCAAACAGTTTCTAAGTGACTTCCCAGATGGTTCAGTGGAACAAGCCATCTGACATGTCAGGTTACACCAGAACACCAGAGCTTTGTATTTTTGTAATGAATTATAAAATTATTTTTGTTGATTACTTTTTTTGGTGTTTTAAAAGGACATTTAATTTATTTTCTGTTTTTGAGTTGTGTATAAATAATGTTGTTAATGGTTTGTTTTATTGTATATTTTCCTTGTGTTTGAGTAGAAGATGCACAGACTCTTAGATGAGCAGTCTCTGCTCTGCTCTCAGCTCAGAGTCTTTCTACCTGGAGTTAGCCCCGCCTCCAACAGGACAGTAGCCACTCAGTGCTGTCTGCTGCCTCGGATTCCTCTGGCTGATGTGCAGAGCGGCCACATCTGGAGCACCTGGAATGTGGACTCCCCCAGACAGTCGCCTCCTGGATCTGAGAGCATGTGTGAGGGTCTGGGCTGTGCTCCCACCAAGGCAGACAAGCTGGACATTGTGGGCTTCCTGCAGAGAGTAAGAACATCTCATTCTCATGTGTTGAGTGAGCAGTTGACTATTGTTTCCTGCTGCCTGTTACACTTCATGCAGATGACATCTTTTTAAAAATTAAATTCACATTTCTTGAGATATTAAAACATATAAATATTTATGAAATATTCAGGTGAACTGCAAAACAGAGAAAGTTTCGTTGCTGAGTGCAGTATACAGAGTATCCTGCTAGATCAATCAACATATTATTTTATATGAGATCAGATGTTGTCATACTGCTTTGTAAATGCTGAATCATGCATGTCTTGTTTTCCAGCTGAAGGATTCTTTGCGTCATTCTGTGAACACAGACTCATTAGAATAAAAGGTGAGTTAGCAACAACTGCTCTTATCAGCTCTTAACCTTTGACACCAATGACATAAACATTGTTTAACAGTCCACTGATTCAATGTTTCACCTGTTTTCTCATAAAAGCTCATGACCAAAGGCACTATATTTTTTACCTAACCTAATATACATTAAAGCATGCATGTCTGAAACAAGACAAGAGAGTACCACAATATAAACTCAGTGCAAGGTCACAACTAAAACCGCTTATGCACAAAAACAGAGATTCATGTGCAAGTATGAATTTTCTAGTCAGAATTATAAAGTTGTGCATACGCATGGTCCTGTGTGTGAAACTGCGTACAAGCTTAATTTCCACTTTCATTTCATTTCCAGTTTTGCCATAAATAAATGTAGACCCATCCTTCAGGAGTTTGCATATCAACACTTGTGATAACATCAGAGGATTCTAAATTTGTTTATTTCACCTACATAAATCATGTTCATGTAACATGTAACTCTATAGCCCCCGTTGTAATACTTAAACTTAATTCTGCAATACCAGAATAATATTGTGGATTTATGCCTACTGAGGTATATATATATATGTATATACATATATATAAATATATATGTATATATATATATACTGTATATATATATATATATATATATATATATATATATATATATATATATATATATATATATATATATATATATATATATATATGATAAACTTAAGTAATTAAAATAACCCAAAAATGTAATATGTCCAGTAAATACATTTACAATAATAATGATTTATTTATACCCTTGGTGAGTGTATAGTTGTGGCTTATTTGCTTTTGTGTTTTGCATTAGTATTTACATTGGTTTTGTGCTTCTTACAAATTTCACCTGATTGTGTGTTTCAGGTGTTGTGAGGGCTGCATGAGACTGCATCTGACTGATGAGAACCTGAACTCTTCAGTTCACAGCAGTATGTGCCTTATGTTTTTTTTTAATTTTCAGTTTTAGCTTTCCGTAGGTATTTATCACATGTTGTGGTAAATATTTCACATTTGACTCAACAGTAAAACTGGCTTGTTAGTGGTGCTGAAGCTAGGACCACTACAAGCTGCATGGCATGCAAGACAAATGTATAATCTTAGGACCTGAGATGAGAGCAACTGTAACAGCATAGGATCGGCTGTTTTAAAAGCATATTTACAAGGTGAAATATGTTCATATAAATCTCAGTATGAGTTACTTAATGAAGATGTTATTACTGTACACGCTAGACATCTGCTCAGTGAATGCACAATGCTTCCTATGAATAATACCACTACAATAAAGCTTTGAACAGTGAAACATGTTTTTGTTGTTTTATTGTCTAAAACACATGGAGGCGGTTGTGCTGTGCTGCAGAGGAGCTTTGGAACAATCGCTCCAACAAGAACAGTACACTCTTCAGAGCAGGATGTGCCAATTACCAGAGTACAATCCCTCATCAAGACTTCAAAAGGGTGCTGCTTGATTGGACCATGGAGTGTTTCTTCGTAGGATCGTAGGGAAAAGAGCTAATATAATAGAGCTGCTATAGAAAGAACATGAACACATGGTCACTTCAGTGTCACTGTTTATTAAAAGTTTATCTAAATGTGTGTGTATACACACATTTATATGTATATATATTCACCTCATCAGTGTTCTTGCATGCAAAGAGTCTATTGTCTCATGTTTCATCTCATTTCATGTACAATCCCTCATCAAGACTTCAAAAGGCTGCAGCTTGATTGGACCATGAGGAGTGTTTCATTGTAGGATCATAGGGAACAGAGCTGTTATAGAAAGAACATGAACACAATCAATCTGTTGCTCCTGGTCACTTCAGTGTCACTTGTCACTGTTCTTGCAAAGAATCCATTGTCTCATGTTTTGTATATTTGGAGCACCGTGTGGAATCACACATAATATTTATGCAAAAGCAGAGTTTTCAGGGGCGGAGGTTTAGCTCAGTTGGTAGAGCATCCGCCCCATGTACTGAGGCTGTTAGTCCTCTGCAGCGGCCGCTGGTTCGACTCCCGCCTTCGGCCCTTTGCTGCGTGTCATCCCCTCTCTCTCTGCCCCATTTCCTGTCCACTCTTCAGCTGCACTATCCAATAAAGGCACAAAATGGCCAAAAAAATAACTTAAAAAAAAAAAAAAAAGCAGAGTTTTCTGATGTAGCTGTTTTTGGTTCTTGAGTGTAATGATGCTCCTGTATTTTATTGGTGTAAACCAGGGCTGTAATTTGATTTGATTGTTCTAGTCCCTTGGAGGTTAACATATCCCTTTTCCACTATAATTGTCCATTAAGACATGTTTTAGGCCTTAACTGGATCCGGCAAGGCATTTATTTTTGACCAGGTGTGTATTGGACCCACTTGCAGCACTCAGGCACAGGCACAGAGTAACATTTGTTAATGACCTTTATTTTCACCAAGGCAAAACAGAAACGCAGGCAATAGTTCGTTCATCAGGCTCTGAGCTCGCACACAGTCTGAGTCTGCGATTTGCGGAATAGATTGGGTCGAACACGGAAGCGGGGCAGAGGGAAGGGACGTGTACCCTTGGACCCGAACAATCCAGTTTATTCACAGGCAGAAGTATTAGAGGGGGGTTTACTGGAGGCGAGGTCGACGAGGTCGACGAGGCTAAGGCTCTGGAATCAGGCAAGCAGGCAGATGAAGCAACAGGGCCGGCAAGAGAAGAGCTGGAAGAAGGTCGGAATCAGGTGAGTAGTCAGGACAGGCAGACGAGGCAACGAGGGACGAGCAGGAGGTTAATCAAAGCGAGGCGACATGTAGGTAATAGGAGAACACACATACAGGGCAGCGCATGGCGTCTCACAGACAGACTCTGAGCTGTAGCAGACAACAGGTGAGCAGATGGAGACACTCACAGTTAAGCATTGTCGTGGGGAAACACCACACAGCCACAGGCAGACAGAAACCAGAGGCAGAACTCGTGGTCGGGGACAGAAGGCTGGTGTGTTTGCCGGGAGGCAGACCAGGCAGGCAGTTTTGGCAATAGGAGAGCAGCTAGGAACACTGTAAAGTCTTTCTTATGGGCGAAGAACAATCTGGCCCAAGAGTGTGTGCGCTGGAGAGGCTTATATACTAGGCTGATTGGCTGATGAGCTGTAACTGTGGAGCCAGGTGAGTGGAGTGAGGTGATCAGGTGGGAGTGGCTGGCAGGTAGAGTGAGGCAGAGGCGGGGAAAGTGGAAAAATACTGGGAGAGCAAGGGAGCAGAATGCTGACTGTGGGGGCTTTTCATTACGTTGAATTTTGCCTCCTCGTCTCCTCTCTCCTTCGTCGACCCGGAAGTCGTTTCCCCTCCGCCATGATGAAGGATCTTCCAATTGCTTAAATGCACCTGAAGGAGACGAGGAGAGAGGAGAGAGGAGGCTCCCGAAGGAGATCAGAGCGAGGATACACCGGTGTAGCCTACACAGAAGTCTTTTATCAAGAGGAGTGATGCTGATTGGATAGTTTCAGCGACTATCACCCTGCATCATCAGGACACATGCAGGGAAATTAAATCTGACTGACACAAGTTTCTATTTATGTCACAAAGAGCTCATGAAGAAATAAGTGATTATAAGCATTATTAGTATTATTAGACTGTAAATCGCCGCATGTTCTGAAAAATGACACAAACAGGATGAAAAGTGGTCTGGTTCAGTGATGATTCAGAGATTATTACTGTGGAATCACTGTTACACACTTAATGGACTAATCAGGGAAAATACCTGCGGCCGTGTGTTTACTTTGTAGTGTCATATACAGGCTCTACAGATAATACAAATAATACATGATGAGACGTGATATAATGGACCGTCATGTATCAGCATCTAACACTATAAGTTAATTTCATTGTAGAGAGTTGTGGCATCACACAAAGCAGCAGTTTGTCTGTATTTTTTGTTTGTTTGTTTTTTAATTTCACAGTAAAATCGAAACACATTCTCACATAGTTGTTGTATTATTGTGCAGATAACAATGGTGCAAATATAATAAATAAATAAATAAGTAAACAAATATCACAGATCCGTAGCCGATATAATTTAAAGATTATTAAATGATGACTGAAATCAACATCAGGGAGAATCCTACTGCTAATCAACTATTTTAAACAGTTTACAGATCTAATACTGTCAAATGTTTGAATTGTTCTTAAATCGCATCCTTCTTTCATTTCCTCGCTGGGTGGAGCCAAGACGCGAGGAGAGGAAGCAAGTGGAGGAAACGAGGAGAGCAATTTACCGAATGAAAAGCACCCAAACTCTGAAATGAAAAATCCTTGGCTCCTTTTAGCGTCAGTCTGAAGCGACATCAATTACTGATGAGGAGCCGATATCAGCTGTCAAACTGACTGGTACAAATGTCCGCACAAACACTTATTTAAGAACAATTCCAACATTTGACAGTATTTGATTAGATCTGTAAACTGTTTAAAATAGTTGATTAGTAGTAGAATTCTCCCTGATGTTGATTTCAATCATCATTTAATAATCTTTAAATTATATCGGCTACGGATCTGTGATATTTGTTTACTTACTTTTCATCTTGTTTGTGTCATTTACATGCTATAATTTACTAATAATACTAATAATGCTTATAATCACTTATTTCTTCATGAGCTCTTTGTGACATAAATATTCAATCAGAATCATTAATGCGCTTCAGAAACTTGTGTCAGTCAGATTTAATTTCCCTGCGAGTGTCCTGATGATGCAGGGTGACAGTCGCTGAAACTATCCAATCAACATCACTCCTCTTGATAAAAGACTTTTGCGTACGATACACTGGTGTATCCTTGATCTGAGCTCCTCCAGAAGCCTCCTCTCTCCTCGCTCCTCGTCTCCTTCAGGTGCATTTAAGCAATTGAAAGATCCTTCATCATGGCGGAGGGGAAACGACTTCCGGGTCGACGAAGGAGAGAGGAGACGAGGAGGCAAAATTCAACATAATGAAAAGCACCCCCGGTGTCCAAACCCACATCAAGCTCTCATGATCTGACCAGGGGTCAGGGTGTCAGGCACTAACAGTAAACAAAACCTCAGAGGATTCCATGACGGGATGATAGTTTCCAGATGTTGTTATTGGGTCTTTCCATAGAACCTATCCTTGACCAAACATCATTCCATGTTACAAAGAAGTTAACAGCATGAGACTCAAAAATACATATGATTGCTTTATGATTCTAAAGTGATGTTTATTTATATGGCTCATTTCTAGTTTAGACCTTGAGGTGCTTAACAATAAGTGGCTAAGAGGCACATAACAATACACACATTATACTAGTAATGAATAAAATACAGGGAAAAATGAAACTAAAGATAAAATGTTTAATACTGTTGATTTAATGACCAAGGATTTAGGCATTAATGTAAAACAGACTCTGCATGGCAGTGATAAATATACCTTAAAAATGGCTTTTGTATTATATTGATTTGGGTTGAACATTGGTGGGGGTGGGGGGTTATTACTAATTACTGAGGCAGAAGACATTTCAACATTAGGCCTAATCAACATTATAATAACATATTGCAGCTCAACCTTTGGTGCAGTTGTGAGGATGAAAAACTAAGGATTCTTCAGGAGATTTTGGCCATCTTTCTTCAATGAAGAATGCTTTTTGCCAGTCAAATGCTAAAAGTAAATCCATCACCTGCTGCAGTATTTCACCAAAAGTGTTTTGGATAAACTATAAATCCACTGTTCTGAAGCTTTGGGCTTTCACCTGGAATTTTGACTGAGATTCCAAATGTCACAGTAAACCTCAATCCAGTCCATTTTATCCCTCCAGCAATTTACATCTTCGCTGTTAATATTTTGAAGCATTTTGGCACATAAAACCCACTGCCTGTAGGTCATTAATGGCACCTATGTGTATTAAGACTACTTATAATTAAACTGGATGTTAGTATTTACAGTGTAGAAAGCAAATGAAAATATAGAGATTGTTGTATATTCCAAAGGAAACAGTATGTTGAGTGTTAAATAACCACTTCCTCTGCCTCTCAGTCAAAAGTGTAATTCTAGCTCCAGCAGCTGGTCGGGGTTGGGGGGTAGTCTGTGGCAGATAATGGATGCAAAGGAGAAAGGATGCTCCTCCTCCAAGCTTCATAACCAGAGTCACACTGCTCTGTCTGTCTGTGACACTGCTGAGACTGAGGTAAGAACACACTGATTCTTTATTTATCAAGCTTAAATTTGCTCTATTTTCTATTAATCTGTTTGGTTTTATGGTTTGTTTTCTTTTGTTTTCCTTTCTATTATTTATTTGCAGCCAAATTCATCACCACTTTTGTTTCTTTTTAGATCTTTGATTCCCTTTTCAGTCCTGTCTCCTAGAAATGACATTAATATACAACTAATGTGCAACAGCAAATATATTTTTAGGGAACCATGATGCTGACTGAAATATGTAAAAAAAAATAATAAAATTTTCAGTTTTCATAATGAGGAAGTGTTGTTCATTAAAGTGCCTGGAAAGTCACACAAAATGTTACAGGCTGTAAAATGTTAAGTGACAATGAATTTCATTTGTCTTCTGGCAAAATAGACACAATCACAGTCTCTAATCATAGAAAGTACAGTGTTGTTCAAAAGTCAGCAGTCACTTGAGACATGAGATTTATTTGTTAATATTTAACTGAAATGTTGATTTTCTCTATCCTTTACTAAAGTGCTTTTGTTGCCAAAGTGTTGCTTTGGTGTCAAAGTTCTGCACTTTGTATGTTGTCACCTCAACATAATTACAAAAACAATTTACAAGTGTAATTTCAGGAGACAGCGTTCACCTTTTGTGTGTCTGTCGTTCTTGTCTGGAAAATGCATATAAACGCACATATACATACACGTGCATATTATATTTTCTTATTTAGTATAAATAATAAAGCTATAGCCTCTATATAAAGATGTAGAGGGCAAAGATTAGTGTTTGTGCGTTTGATTATGTTTGATCAAAGCTTGTGTTGATGCAGTATTCAATAAAAATGACAGATGTGTCACACACATACACACACACACACACACACACACACACAGAGAGAGAGAGAGAGAGAGAGAGAGAGAGCACTGAAGTGCTCTATCCTTTGTTAGTAAGGTCCACTAATGAATAATGGATTGTGAATGTACGTGTGTGTGTGTGTGGGTGTGTGTGTGTGTGTGTGTGTGTGTGTGTGTGTGTTATGTGATATGTGTAGAAAGCCCAGAGGGCCTCCGAAATGACGACCGGCTGTGTGAGGACGACCCTGGAGTCTGAACATCGACTAATGACGCAGGAGAGCACACACTGTAAGCATAGAGCTTTTTATAATAATAATAACAACAACAATTATTATTAGGGGGCCAAGCCCCGGGGCTGGGGGATGCGTATGCAAGCATACGCATTTCCCAGGACCAGTGGTGCTGGGAACCCTATTGTTTTTATTATTAAAGTTTTTATAGTTATTATTTTTATACTTCCGTTGATAAAAGTGGTGCTGCAGTCTAAACCGTGCAAGGGAGGGTGGTGCAATTTGGAGATTTGGTCCAGACCCCTGCAGGGACCTAGGACGCAAAAAATGACATATGTCTGCCAGCAGGGGGCGCTATAACCAAGGGCAATGCGTTTTGGGCTATAACTCCCACACCATATGTCGCACATTCAAAAACCTCATATCCACAGATTCCTTGAATAGCAGTAAATCACTTGGGCTCGGCCACGCCCATTTCCGCCAAGATTTTTTTCCGGCGACATTGCAAAAACTTGAAAACCTACTTTTTCTATCTCCTCCTTGGGGTTTGGTCCGATCAGTGTGAAATTTGGCAGGTACACTCTGCAGATGGACTTGATCTAAAATTATCAAAAGAATTGTGTTCGGTCAAAATATGCGTAAACTATTAACGAATAAATTTTTTCTAGCTAGCTATTAAAACGCAAACAGTTGCATATCTTGGTCAAAGTAAATGCTAACGACACTAAATCTGATATCCTTGGTTGGCATGTGACTGTGGGCGTATATGCCAAATTTGGCTCATTTTGGCCACTAGGGGGCGCTGCAAATATGGGAACATTATATCTCTTAAACGGAAACACATCTTTACGAAATTTGGTGGGTATGATGCTGCGTCACTCCTGAGGCCATATGTTGAAGGTAATCACGACTGGTCAAAGTGGGCGTGGCTTATTACGAGATAAACAACAAACATTTATTTCAGGTCAAGTATTATGCTGAGGGCTGTGAAATTTACAGGTTATATATAGAATAGCACACAGACAATCCATACCAAAAATTGTGCATCTACTCCACTAGGTGGTGCTGTAACAGATGCAAACGCATTTTGGCCTGTAACTTCCACATTTCAAATCGCATCTTCACGACCTTTATATCCACGTCTTCCCTGAATAAAACCGCATCTTCTGACATAGGACACGCCCACTCCCACAGCATATTTCTCTTTGTAGGTTGCTACACGTCAAAACCTTACTTTTTCGAACTCCTCCTAGGGTTTAAGCTCCATCTGCACGAAACTTTGCACATGCAGTCTCCAGACTTGCCTGATCAAAAGGTATCAAAAGAATTTTGGTACTCCAAAAAATACGGTACTTATAAATAAACATATTTTTCCGCTACTTAAAAAACACATACTGTTACATATTTTTGTCAAAGTAAAAGCTATCGACATAAAACCCAATTAACTTGTTCCAGAGGTCCACCAGAGGCTCTGTGCCAAATTTGGCGCAAATTGGAAAATAGGGGGCGCTATAAACAGAGAAACATCAAGTGACATGAAAGTTGATCCCATTCGCACGAAATTTGGTGAGCATGATGTGGAGTCACTCCCGAGGCCAGCCGTAAAGTTTAGTAATGTTTGGTCAAACTGGGCGTTGCATATTACAAAAAAACATATTCAGCCTTTCACACTTCCACTGCGTTTCCCATTACAATAAAGCAGCGATGAACGGGCCCTCGCGGCCTGCGCGTGTCGGCATGCAGGCATTCCAGACTTACGATCCGCTTTATTCGCGTTCCGTGGGCTTGGCGAGAGCCGGGGGCCGAGTCGCGCGGGGAGGCTTGGCCCCCGTTCATAACTGCTTGCAGTTCTAGTTATTATTAGGGGGCCAAGCCCACGGGGCCTGGGGGACGCGGATGCACAAGCATACGTGTTTCCCAGGATCAGCGGTGCTGGGAACCCTATTGTTTTTGTTTGGATTTTTATTTTTCTCTATTATTATTTTTATTCTTCCGTAGATAAAAGTGGTGCTGCAGGCTAAACCGTGTAAGGGAGGGTGGTGCAATTTGGAGGGTTGGTAAGAGACCCCTGCAGGGACCTCAGAGGCAAAAAATGACATATGTCTGCCAGCAGGGGGCGCTATAACCAAGGGCAACACGTTTTGGGAGATAACTCCGACACCATACGTCGTACATTCAAAAACCTCATATCCACAGATTCCCTGAATAGGATTGAATCACCTGGGCTAGGCCACGCCCATTTCCGCCTATAATTTTGTTCTCGCAAAATCGCGAAAACTGGAAAACCTACTTTTTCGAACTCCTCCTTGGTGTTTTGTCTGATCAATGTCAACTTTGGCACATATAGTCGTCAGCTGGACATGATCTAAAGTTATCAAAAGAATTGTGTTCGGTCAAAATACGCACAAATTATTAATGAATAAAATTTTCTAGCTAGCTATAAAAACACAAACAGTTGGATATCTCGGTGAAAATAAATCCTAACGCCACCAAATCTGAAATGCTGGGTTGGCATGTGACTCTGGGGCTATGAGCTAAATTTGGCTAATGTTGGCCACTAGGGGGCGCTGTAAATATGGGAACGTTATATCTCTTAAAGGGCAACACCGATTTTAAAAAATTTGGTGGGTATGATGCTGGGTCACTCCTGAGGCGACATCTTGAAGGTAATCACGACTAGTCAAAGTGGGCGTGGCTTATTACGAGATAAACAACAAACATTTATTTCAGGTCAAGTATTATGCTGAGGGCTGTGAAATTTAGAGAGTCTATATAGAATAAGACACAGACCACCCATACCAAATATTGTGCGTCTACTCCACTAGGTGTAACTTCCACATTTTAAATCACATCTTCATAAACTTTATATCCACGTGTTCCCTACATAGAGCCGCATCTTCTGACATAGGCCACGCCCATTCCCACAACATATTTCTCTTTGTAAGTCGCTACACATCAAAAAGCTACTTTTTCGAACTCCTCCTAGGGTATACGCTGCATCTGCACGAAACTTTGCAAATACAATCTCCAGACTTGTCTGATGAAAAGTTATCAAAAGAATTTTGCTTCTCCAAAAAATGCGGTACTTATAAATAAACAAATTTTTCAACAAGCTAAAAAACACATACCATTGCATATTTTTGTCAAAGTAAAAGCTATCAACATCAAACTCAGGTCATTCGTTCCAGAGGTCAACTAGAGGCATTGTACCAAATTTGGTGCAAATTGGCCAATAGGGGGCGCTATGAATAGAGAAACATCAAGTGACATGAAAGTTGATCAGATTCACACGAAATTTGGTGAGCATGATGTGGAGTTACTCCCAAGGCCTGCTGTAAACTTTAGTCATGTTTGGTCAAAGTGGGCGTGGCTTATTACAAAAAAACTTATTCAGCCTTTCACACTTCCAGTGCTCTTCCCATTGCAATAAAGCAGCCATGAACGGGGCCTAGCGGCCTGCGCGTGTCAACGTGCAGGCGATCCAGATTTACGATTGGCTTTATTTGTGTTCCGTGGGCTCGGCAAGAGCCGGGGGCCGAGTCGCGCGGGGAGGCTTGGCCCCCGTTCATAACTGCTTGCAGTTCTAGTTATCATTATTATTATTATGAGAAAGAAAAATAAGAATGAAGATACAGCGCTGTCATTAGGGGCTGTACACATTATAAAGGTTCAGGATGGAACAGGATGAATAGTTGTTCTAAAGTTGTGAGTTCTGGATGATGTTCAGAACATCAGAACAGAAGAACAAAAAAGCCAGAGCTCTATTTCCCAGAGTCTCTTTAGCTAAGGTCTACCTTGTGAAAGGTTTACCTTTAGAACAGTGGTCTGAACTACTCGTAAGCTGTCCCTTAGTGATGCTCTCTCTTCATCCTGTCACAGTTTTAGCTTTATTGGACCAACATTATGATTTTCAAATGGATAGTTGCAGTGTAGTTCACATCCAGGCTACTTTAAAAATTAACTTGAAACCATGAAAACAATGTTTCTGTGCAGAACACATCATGTCCATTCTTATCACAATGGTGGTCTAATGAAATATAGGACCTCTCCATAATACTTGTCCAATTTGTGAAAAATTGTAGATATTTTTATGTAATGGAGCTAACTGAGGATTTGGCTTTTCTGTCTGTGTGGTTAGG
>JAJHUR010099698.1:0-10874 GCA_027495735.1 Lutjanus campechanus | reverse complement strand
CATTTGAAGACGTCATCTTGGTCTTTGGGAAGCACTGATAAACATTTTTCACCATTTCTTTTACATTTTAGGGAGCAAACAACTAAGGGATTAATCAATAAAATATGAAATGATGAAAATAACCATTAGTTGCAGGTCTTTTCATCATATTCACAACTCTTATTTACCATGAGTTCTCCCTAAGTCAATGTGGTATGCTCATGTACAGACTGGTCACTGTGAAAAAATGCAGCCCACTCTAATTATTTACTTGTCAATATTAGTCAAGTGAAGTTGAGTTTTAATTATATAGTGCATTTCATGCACAGGACAACACATTGAGCCTCATGCACCAACATTTTCAGTCTTTATCTTTTATCTGGTTGAGTGTGCCATGTCAGATTGAACTGTGTAACTGATCCGCCTGTGAGTATTTGAGTGTACGTGCATGAGAATCATAAATTAGCATAATTAAAAGCCCTTTAATACCATATAAGGCTACACTTCCTGCCCCATATGTCAGGAAGTGTTTGTTCATGAAAATGGCAAGAGTTAAAGGAAGAACTTCATGAGATCAGAGACTGAAGTCCTTCTTTTCAATGGAAATAAAAGAGTGGCTCCACTGCCATTTTTTCCCCCCAGGTTTTTTGAATGGAAACACCCACTCAGCCATTACAAAAAGTGATGGAGGTTACAGCATTGATGCCCTCCCTCCTCTCCTCACAAAGGATAGGAGTCCGATCTTCGTAGTCTCAGCTGGGAGATGCATATGAGCAGCAACACTACAACTTTCATAAGCTTTTAGCTGTTATAGTTTAAAAAAAAAACAGTATAATCTCACAACAATGTCAAGAAAGAAAATATTCTTGTTCATAATAAACCGCACACCTTCAAGTTTCTCTCTTTTACAGAACTAAGATGTCCATAAAACACAGTTCAAACTCTACAGAAACAAAATAAAACTCACCAAAAAGTCTTTGTCAGTGTCTCCACTCTTCAACAATCACCAGCTCTGCTTTTGTTGATAATAAATCCTTAATCCACTGGATTGGATGTGAAAATGTTGTGGTTCCCAGCCTCCCTCCTACTCTTTTCTGCCTCATATCCCTCCTGTCCAACTCCAGTTCTAAAGAGCTGACCTAGCATACATGTTTTTGTTGGTGAGGGCAAGCACTTACCTTGCAAGGCAGCCAGATTTGTGAGATCACAAGATCACACAAGAATCCATCTTGCCAGGCTCCAAGTTATCCGTTTGTGTCTGCAGCAAAAGTGGTGCAGCCAATCAGCATCCTAGGAGGGACTACTGGCAGCCACAGGCGTGATTTCAGGTGTGACTACAGCGAGAAGCGTCCATGGAAGCGACAATGGTTCATCCAATCATATGCCAACTGTTTTTTGAAAGTGCCTGCCCTTTTTTCAAACAGTTTTTAAGGACAGCTTCCCAGAGAACGTGCAAACTCCACACAGAAAGGCCTGCCTGAACTAGGTTTCCAACCAAGAACCTTCTAGCTGTGAGGTGAAAGTACTAAACACTGCATCACTGTGCTGTATTTGCCCCACACCAACATGTAGGTATAACCTACATGGATTATACAGTAATCTCAGTATACAGTGAACAATTACTCCTTGAATTTTCACCAGTGAGACAGGTAATCATGTGCAAAAAATCTGAATTGCCATTATTCTCTAACAGTGAGTACAGAAGCCTAACTGACTAAACCAGCCTCACATCAGACAGAGGCCTTGGGGAGAAATGAGGGATGTGAAGGAATTAGGGTTGTGTAATACTTCGGGAAAATTCATGACACTTTTGCTGTCTGCTGCTTCGGGTTGCTTTCTTGTGTGTTGATGCTACCTGCCGCTGCATTAATCAAATATATCCTGCTCTAAAAAGCAAACTTTTTAATATTTCATATTTATTTTTTCAGAAGCTTCTTAAAGTAAAAAGTCAATCAAACAGATTTTTATCTCCATTTTAATTTTAAGAGACTGAATGTTACCGTACATACAGTCATAACTCATAATGAAACACGGTCATCAAACATGTGGTGACTCTTTGCTCTCATGTGGAAATCCATTCATCATTCTATATTCACCAGGGGGGCTAATGTCAGGGAGGCCCAATTTGGCTATTGATTTATGCACTGCATGCTTAATGAATGATCTAACCTTGGCAACATATTGGAACGGGCTCAATCAGCTCCATGCCAGAGAGGGTGAATAATGCATTAACAGCTGATCAAAACAAACAGTGCTAAAAACCCACCGTGAATAAATGATCACAACCACAGAGGTCGGGACCTTTGTTTCATTAGTGCGATCGCAGATGGTTAAATTTGCTACGCGCCTTGAAGGACCAATGGGAGCTCCAGATAGCATCAACAACATCCAGAAAACATCAACTGTGGAGTTTAGTTTACATTGAGCTTTATCTTCACTGCTTTGCCCAGCACCAAATGAGCAGCCAAACCTTCTGAGTGATATGCAGTTTTCCTTCGGTATGTGTGAATATTCCTGATACATTTTACCATCAACACAATGCATAAGAACTGCAGTAGTGTGTGTGTGTGTGTGTGTGTGTGTGTGTGTGTGTGTGTGTGTGTGTGTGTGCAGTGGGTGTGGATTAAAAAAGAAGAGGAAGGAAAAAAGTGTGCTGGTGGCTGTGCTCAGGGCAGACGAGATTTGGCAATCAGAACAGAGGGATTAAAGTTTAGCAGCAAAGTTGTCTAGTGGCAGTAAATATACAGTTTGCTCACGAAGACACTGCAGAATAGTCCAATAAGTTCCCATGTCTTGCTCAGCAGCTGCTGGGTGAAGTAAAGGGACAATCTGTGGGTTTAAACCCAGGCTCCACCTGCCTTACAAAGTGTGGATGAAATACATTTTCAGTGCAGTTTTTTACTGAGCACCATCCTCACATTTATGTGCATATTGTCCAGAAAATAGACTTGTAGTCTAAACAAAGACTTCATCTTGCGTTTACACCAATCAGACACAGCTGGGATGCAAGACACGGAGCTGGTGCAGACAGCCGCACTGATAAAAATGAGAGCATTTCTGTCGCGCGAGACGCACAAGTGAAAAACGCATCTGACTCGGTTGTGGTTGAGACAGAGATCGGTCAGCAGTCAGTTTGACTTAATCGGGTTGTGGGGTTTATATAGTGTTAGGGGGTCATGGCTCCATTGTGTCACCAAGCCATATTTTAGGTCTGCCCAAAAAATTCTTCCACAGATATTGTATGAAGTATAAAGGTCTAACTCCTCAGTTCAGTAACTTCATAGTTCTCAGTGTGTATCTCTGATCACCAGTGCCTTATGTTTAATGTAATATTGCCTAGTGTTTCCTGAAGCCCACTCCAGTTCTAGAGCTAGAATTTTTAACTCTTCCTCTGCTGCTAAATTCAATACCGCCTTTGAAATTCCCATGAGGTCCTGTGGATTGCTGCTTTCTGCAAGAGAGGTACTGAATAACTTTAATAATACATGTTCATCCATCTTAGATGACATAGCTCCATTCAAAACCAAGAAATCTAGCTGCCTCTCAGTGCCCTGGATTAATGAAGATATCCAGGTGCAGAAGCAAAAATGCCTCAAGGTGGAACTCACAGTTCACCTGGAACTCCTCAGGTCTCTACTGAAGACGCAATGCAGGGGTTAAAAATATCCTATAGCTGAATATTTTGATATTACAATTGATAATGGTCACTCAAATCAAAGAATGTTGTTCAATATCATGAGCCGTGTCATCGATCCTCCCCCGGGACAGATTTTAGAGGCCACCCCTGAGAAATGAGAAATTGAAAAATAATGAGATACAAGGTTTGTGCTTGACTGTGATGATATTTTCATCTAACTGTGTGTGATGTTTATGGAAGCCCATTTCTGCCAGTTAAAGAAAAAAATCCCAATCATTAAATAAATCATAATTATGACATAAAGAAAATCTAAATTAAGAGATAAAACTCATAATTATGAGATAAAAAGTTTAAATTACAAATTTAAAAGCCATAATTATGGGAGAAAAAAACATAATTGTGAGATAAAAAGTCATAATTATGAAGAAAAAAAAATACTGCCTGGTGCTAAACCTTCCACAGTCTGTGAATGAGTCATCTTTGCTGCACTGAATGAAGTTGTATACTCATTGTATGTAGTCATGTAGTGTGTGTGTGTGTGTGTGTAGGTGTGTGTGTGTGTGTGTGTGTGTGTGTGTAAAACAGCCCTGCTGAGAACATTTTCCAGCAGGAGAGGAAAAGAGTGGAAACGTGACTTCAGATTGTTGTTGTCTTCTTTGCTGATATTATCACACCTGCAGTGTGTTTTTGTGCTTACAGATGTGAGTCTGTAGTAATTGGCCAGATTCCTGGTTAAAAAACCTTATCTGTCGCCCTGACCACCATTGGTAAACCTAGAACACCCCATAATAGTCACAATGTGAATTCAGTGGGGTTTTTTTTCCTTAAAAGACAATCTGAGGGATGAAGAGCACACGCCTATCACTGTCTCATGTGTGTGTTTATGTGTGCACATTGTCATTTGTGTGTCCATGCTGAACACGTCTCTCCTCATTGTGTTGAGTCCCTGCAGCTCCTGGACAGCTGTTGTGTTGGCTGGATCAGTTCTGTTTATCCACATCTCTGCTCCTGCTGCTCAAACCCACAGACTCACAACGAGGCTGCACAGCCTCCAGCTCGCTCACGTCCCACTTTACTCCAACAGTGTGCGCCAAGCATCACAATTTGTGCAGGACAGTCCTGTATTTTAACTAATTATCCCGCAGGCTGCAAGAAAAGACATGTGCCCAAGTGTTAGGTTTTATATACTAAAAATGTATCGTATGTATAAGAATATTTTTCCAATATTTTCGTTAAAGCTCAGTGGTTTTCTGGTCTGTCTCTGTTTTCATTTGCTGTTGATTCTGTTGATAGTTACAAACTCAACACTTTGATCTGTACAACATCAGTCGTGGCATAACAACTTTATGCTCTCAGCAAGCTCCTGACCCACATGCAGAGCCGGCACCATGGGGGGCACAGTGGGGCAATCCCTGTCCAAACAAGCTGTTGTGAACCCCCCCAAAAAAAAAATTCTCAAAATTCAATATATTGTAAAAAACATTAAATATGATGAACGTGTATTGATAAATAATTAAAAGCAGCAAATTAATTCAGAAGTTAAACTAATTATGAATGTTTTATTAATGTATCATTCTAGTTAACTGTTGCCTCTCCCCATGCAGGCAGAGAGGGTTGGTTAAAAACATCCAGATGTTTTAATCCAGCGGTTGACAACCGGTTATACCAGCACAGTTTGACATTGTTTTCATCTAGAAAATGGAAATAAGGTTGTATGTAGGCTGTGTCATAATAAACTGACATATAACCACTCAACCGTAGCAAAGTGTGACCACATTCAGCACAGACGTGTGGACGTCAACCTGCAGGGAGAGGAGGCCGCTGGTGCTACGCTGTTAAAGTTAGACATGCTGCAAACCAACGGGCTGTACGTTTTTTATGTGAGGAGGGTGATGGTGCACATCAGTAAACTGGGCAATACAATCCGTTTTGGGCACACGATCATTTTTTGGCTCATCCAGGATTAAAAAATAACCTGTGGACTAAGGCCGGAGATAATAGGCTACTTGCTGTTTAACCATGCGTTTGCGTTTGTGTTTGCATATGCGTAGCGTTCATTTCTGAGGACACGCACAACCGTTTCCATCGTCAGCCACCATCAAATGGACGCAGGATACGCGAGGCAGCCGTGAAGCATAGGGATGTGTAGGGATGCGTATGGGAACGTGTAGTTAAAAGCAAGTATATTTCCAGCCTAATACGATGCCAAAACGCCTCAAGGCAACTTTCTCTTGTGGTCATAAATTTGACTTGATACCGAGGATTATTTCACATGAAGCAGAGCCAGTATAAAATGCATTGCATTAGGTAAGGTTATTTTTAGGGCTGTCAAAGTTAATGTGTTAATGCATGAGATTAATCTGGAAACAATAACGCGTTTTAAAAAATGAACGCAGTATTAATCACGTCACGTGACTTAGGTAGAGTCTGTCTGTGTATTCAGTCTGTGGTCTGTCTGGAGTTGTCACCCATCCGCTGAAATACGGAATCGTCCCGTATTTGAGGATTAAATAGCGTGTCCCGTTTTGAATCAGTGCGGGATGGGGTTTGTCTTGTATTTCCGTCTTGAATGCAGCTTCATCCCATCTGCTGCCCGGTGAAGAGGCGTCAGACTCTGCCTGTGATCGGGTAAAACTCGCTGCAATCGGTGGTTTGATCACACGCAAGAGTGTAAAACACTGTTAAACTCTTGGTTTGACAGTGTCAGTGACAGTGACAATCAGACTAGTTGTAACTCCGCGAGTGTTTCCTATGACGGTCGGTGGCCTGTCAGATGTACGGCAGCTTCAGGGGGACAATATTCTCCATTCACAGTGAAGTGAGCACAGACTGTATGGATGTGACTTGTTTATGAAAGTTGAGGTGTGCAGACGGATACACAGGCATTTATTTAATACACTAATCTTAATGTAGTGCTGATGTGAAAAAATAAACAACTATGATGTGTTACAGGTGTTACAGTTTACAGGTGAATAGATTTTTTCACTGTTGAGTTGACATCATGGATCATAGCTGAATCACTGTTGAATCATGTTTTGATTTTGAAAGATGAATCAATGTTGATTTCATGAAGTTGTTTCAACATACGTGATTTTAGGTTATGTTTTGATTTTGAAAGACAGGATTGATAGAATTTTCAGAGTGATATATATGATCAAAATAAAATGAACTGCTAAGACAGAATAATGGCAGAAATGTTGCATGTATGACAATTTCAATGTTGATTTCATCTGAATTTTGTGAACCTTTTTACAAGTATTAGAATTAAACATTGTTTCAATGTTGTTTCAACGCTGAAACAACAACTGACATCATTTCAACCACATTTCAACGTTGAAGGTTGGTCATGTGTCACTTACAGTACTGTAGGCACATCTGCGGTGCTTCCCGGAGCCTCCACCACTTTTTTCTCCAAGTGAGGAAAGAGAATATTCTCATAATCAGTTGTTTTAAGCACTTGAAGTGAATCATCACTAAAGCGTGTGGCCCCGATCAGACAGAGTGCAGTTTTATCAGTGAGAGACGTCTGATTCCAGCTGCTTTCTGCAGCCGCAGCAGAGAAATAGAGTGAGATGGTGTTCCTGTGGACTGACACCTACATCAGGATGAAACTATTCATAAAGTCAGTGTAACAGCATTACAACATTGTTCATCTGGTCAGTTATAGTTGACTAATGTATGTGAATTTGCCACAGTAGGAACAGGGATCAAATGATGTGTCAAAGGTACGCTCTGATACTAAACAAATACATTTAGCACTTCACCTCTGATAATGGCGCTGTTTACCGGCAGAGTCTGTGATCCTACACGGTCTGAAAAGATAACGCAGCTCATCTTGGCGATGACTTTGCTGGATATGCATGCATACAAACTACGTAAAAAGGAGCGACCACCCATGAAAACCCTGTGCCCTCCTACGGGTAACTGTCTGGTGCCGGTGCTGCCCACATGATGGACCTCTGCCTGAGCCTATAGACCATAACACTGCTCTCTTATTGTTCATCTTAATGTTACTCTGTATTTTCTTTGATTTATTTGATTTCCTGCTCATGTTCTAAGTTGGTTCAGTTATTGATCACTCTCTGTCTCTCTCACCTTTGGTTATTGATTAACAGGCTTAGAATGTCTTGACTGAACATGACCACATATTATGCTGATTAATTTCCTCCTTTATTAGACAAGATTATCCCTATCAATATCTTACCTTACCAGTGCTTGAGCAGTATTACCGCCTTTTTTTAAACCAGGAAGTGAGACAGGGGTCCTTAGGGTATAGCTGACCCTTTTTATGCCTGATTAAATCATGTTTTTGTAAAAATCTGACATAATTGATGGAAATCTGGGACACAACTTTAAAGGACCAGCATTTTCATTTAAAAAAAATGATTTGAAAATCTGATTATAATAGTACAATAATAAAAATTTCATCAAAAAATGGAAATCGAGTGTTGGTATCTACCAAGTCTTTGGTAGGATATACAATATATTGTAATAAATTGAATCAAATTAATCATACCTGAGAGACATTGTTATGACTCCTTTGTGCTTAAATCTATTATTGATCTATGATTACTATCATTGTTGTCAGGTCAGGCTCATGTCAAAGAAAATAAAGGTGTACAGGAAGCTGGAGAAGTATCAGGGTCCTGTTTTGGGGCTAATAAATTTTGTATTCTCACAATACCAGATCCAGCATTTTAGTTTTTTTGTATCTGATATTCTGATACTGGTATCAGAATCTCAACATTTAAAAACATTTAAAAATGAAACATCCTGATTAGGCTGTTTGAAACTTAAAGGGACAGTTCACTCCAAAATCAAAAATACATATTTTTCCTCTGTCCTGCAGTGCTATTTATCCATCTCAATTTTTTTGGTGTGATTTGTGAGTTTTAGAGACATCTGTGGTAGAGATCTCTCCAATATAATGGGACTAAATGGCACTCAGCTTGTGGTGCTCAAAGCACCATTTGAAAAACTCAACAGAAATCATGACCCAGTTACCCAAAATAATCCAAAGAGCTTGAGTTTCATGTAGGAACTTTCTCTCTCCAGTAGAATCTACTGGAACTAATTTCTTTCTTTTAGAAAGAAAGTAATGAAACTCCTCACAACAAGGCCTTATCTTGATGTTTGGAAACAGACACTGGTTTTTGAATATATTATATATTATATAATACTGGAGAGAACTCACACCAAAACTGTCTAGATCAATCATTCCCAAACACTGGGTTGGGACCCACAAGGAGATTTTATTTGGGTCACCAAATAAATAAAAGACTATAGAAGAAATTCAGCAAATTTAAGATTTAATATTGTTTTACTGATAAGAGGAAAATATGAGAGCCTGTTAATTCTGCCAAAATGTATTCATTTTGTCTCATTTATGAAGCAGGCTAAAATGTCCTGTATTTCTTTCCCGACGAGAGAAAATAAAATTAATAAGATGCCCTGTTAACTTTGCCTAAATAAGTGTATTTCTCATTCATGAAGTATTTAAAATGTGAAAAAGTTTGGGAAACACTGATTTAGATGGATAAACAGCACTACAGGCCAGAGGAAAAATATGTATTTTTGATTTGGGGATGAACTATCCCTTTAATTCTTTAAGTATAATGAAATATTCATGATTTTACAGTCCAGCTATGTGCCACAAAATCTGTGTGATGTTGTGTATTTGTTATTCTGTGTGAGGATGAGGTGTGTGTAGAGAAGTAAGGGCAGAGATGATGCAAGACGATTTAAGGGTGCTGGTTATCAGTTCCTCAGCGAACATTATTCCGTTCCATCTCCATCTCATGAGAGACTGCTAAATTACACCTGCCTCTCCATCATGAAGGATCAGCCTTGAGATAAATGCGGCGCGATGGCGGCCTACTTGTAAACCCCAGTGAAATCTGAACTGCTTTGTTGTGTTAGCAAATCCTCGCAGAAGTGGGCCTGTGTAGTCGGAAGTGAAGTAATCAGAACGAACATCACCTCCCCCACCTCTTCCCATTTCTTCCTCAGAATTATCAATGAATTATTAACCAGGGGAGCACAACTGCTGACTCCAAAACTTCAAAGAGCATTTTTATTTATTTTTTAATTTTTTTTGGAGGCGGCAACAGCCGAGGCTCACTAATTAATCAGCCACAGTGATTCATCGTCAGTGGCATGAAGGGCGCTTAGAACTCACCTCTTCTACCAGTCAGGTTAATCAATGGAGCCTGACATATCGACTACAGGGGTTTCAAAGAGAGCTACAGGAACTGTACGGAGCACCTGAGCTTTACATGCATCAGCTAATATTAGAAGGTATTTATGCATTTATTTGAACTTCTCTAAAAACTGTAAAAATATATATAATACAGATAAGGGGACTTGAGAAATGTGTCTTGGACATTAGAGAGAACACAGGCAACATAGTCACACACGTGTACAATCAAACTACAATTAACATACAGTATCACACCAAGATCCATAGACACCAAAACACTCCACTCCACAAATAATGCTCTGTACAAAGTAACTGCACAGATGCCTATACTGTTGCTCATAAATCCGATGCAGTCTGTCGCACAAAATCTGAAGAAAAAAAAGAAAAAGTATGTGTTACGGGTCCCGGGAATGAGCACCGCGGTAACAAATATTAAACCTGTATCAGGTAGATAAAGTAGGCGCAATGAGGACAGCGTGCATCTTCAGTCATTCCAGATTGGCCTTTATGTGTGTTTTATTAAACACCCACAAATCATAAACACAACATATTAAAACATTTCTGCTCGACACATTCCAGTATCTCTTTATACTTGGCTCAGTTCTCTTCCTCAGTTCACTAAAGTCCGTCATGTAAAGCACATTCCCACAACTTCAATAAACACGTTCACTCTGGTCTGTAGTTACTGCTGTGATAAACACATTTTGTTGGCCTTTATGCCAAATAACAACCTTTAGTAAATAAAGAGCATTTTTAAATACAGTATACAACTGGTTAAATACTGCTTCAATGTCAGCATCTCTCAAAATATTGCAGACTGTCCCTTTAACCATGACACTAAACCTCTGTAGTAAGTACAGGCTACTGAAATGTGTGAATTAGAAAATGTTTGTTACATGTTTTAACAACATATTTTAGCAGAAACAGACTGTTGCCAACAAACAGCGTTCAGAGTAAACAATCTTGAATTTAACAATTTTCGGTCACTAACTTGAATAAAGTGCATATTAATCATATAAACCTCATAAAACAATGAGTGTTAAGACATTTACAGTGTAC
>JAJHUR010099694.1:0-13740 GCA_027495735.1 Lutjanus campechanus | reverse complement strand
TTTAAAACACTGATGTGTGGGAGAAGTTATTCAAGGTGCCACATGCACATGTAAAGAGCAAATCTTGGTTTTTCTGTGAAAACTCTAGTTCGATCAAAATAAAGATGTTAGATGTGAGAATATTTTGGTTCTGCCCGCTGCTTCACCCTCACTGCCTGTCTGATGTCTGACCTCCCTCTCACTCTCCTGATATTTTCACATTTTACTCGTTATTGATTGTTGAACAGAGGAAGGACAAACAAAGACATTTTTTGGTTTAATTTTATTTTATTTCTTTTGAGTGTGAAGTTTTTTGTGTGAAGATCTGTGAGATAAAATTATGTTTGTCAGAGGAGTTCAGCATTTGGTTCATGATTTTCATCAACCTCGATGTGTTGTTGGAGTGTATAAAACACACAGTGGTGTATTAGCCTATACATCCTCAACAAGTAACACATCACTGAATCAATTTTAGCTCTACAGGTGGGGTTGCTATAAGCATGTCTTTTCTGCATCAATTTATAGCAAGTATTTGCCATAATAATACATTTTCAAACTTTAAAATTCTTTGTATCTTGTTCTGCTACTGAATTTTATTTAAGCATTCCCCTCTTGCACTGTCTATCTTGTCTGCTTTGTCCAACCAACAGTCTAAACCAAAAAAACCCAACATGTTTTTAAATAAATAAAGATTATTGAAATAATCCTCACATTTAAAAAGCTGAAACAATGACTTTAATAATTATCAATATAGTTAATTAATTTTCTGGCTAATAATTTCAGCTGAATTTGTACATTTTTATGTTTTGTGTGCAAAATTCATCCGTAAAGCTATAATATAAATGTAGAATGGAGTAGAAGTATTAAGCAGCATGAAAAGAATATACTCTTTTTAGCATGTGGACATGCTCACACACATGAAGAGAAACACCTGAAAACAAACCCTGTACTTCCAAATCCACAGCATTTGCACACACTTTGTATTCCAACCCAAACAGTATGCGTATAAATATTTTTCAATACATCTATTCCAGTATATGCAAATATAAAAGCGCACCTGGCTGCCTTTTTTCTTCCCTCCTGTGTTGAGTTCCTGGTCCGCTCTAACATTTGCTCAGCTCTCATTGCTCTCTTGCTTATTTTCTCCACTCTCAACGGCTCAGAACTGCTCTGTTGACATTTATTAGTAATATTTCTCGTCAGCAAATTGCATTAAAATATGCTAATACATCCAACACTGAGTGCCGTGGTCTGCTTTCAGTTTTACACCTCCTCATTTTTTTTTTTACGCCTCTTGCTGAAGTGCACGCTGAGAGAGATTCTACGAAACAATAGAGAGGAGATTACAGTTACATTCATACACAAATAGACCGCATTCAAGCTGGAATAATGCAGTTTAATTGTGTTAGAATCGTCCTCCTGAGAACGCTATTAAACTTTAGTGTTTTCATTACAGTTTTGGAGGTGTCCTCTTCAAAATCATATTTGGATATATGTTAATTTTGGATGGAAGAGGACTGTCTCATGAATCACAGACAACTTTCTCCGTCTCAAGTGTTTCAGAGTAAAGAAAACAATATTCCTTTGTGCTGCAAGTACTGTGTAATGAACCCAAATGTTTTTGCTAGTGGCTGAACCTACTGAGAGAAAAGAGATGAATAAAAGATGAAGATACAATAACACGCAGAAGAGGGAGGGGGAAAAAAAAAACAACAAAAAAAAAACTTTGAACACACCAAAAGTTTGCATTAAAGAGTCTTGCATTAAAAAGACATGAAAAATTCTGTTGTTTACTCGAAGAAACGGGCTCCTCTTTTCATCACGGCTTTGATCAGAGCGACACAAACAGATCCAGAGAGAGAAAAACAAAAAAAAAAAAAAAGGAACCAGTCCCGCTCCTGATTGACAGCTTTAATTAACAAAAGCAGAGCGGGCTCTGTGCATTTCCTCCCACAGCCTCTGGGGGCCCAGCCGTGATAACAGGGAAATGCCAGAAAACAATACCTGACTTTTCAAACAAACTATCTATTCTCTCAGCGGTTGTATTCATGTATGTTCATGTAGGATTTTTTTTTTTTTTTTTTTTTTTTTTTTTTTTTTAATGAGGATTTTCAATTTGCTGAGCTAAATCAGAATGTGTGGAGATGCCGCCTAAAATATTCTCTCAAGGAAATTAGTGAGATACCATATGTCTCTCTCTGTAAAAGGTTCACAGTTAAACTGCGGTGTGTCTGTAGGAACTTTTCACCTTCAATACACATGTGATGTGAAAGCAACAAGTTGACAATTCATTTCCTCATTCTGCAGCATGCATGGAAAATATATCGCCTCCATTTGAATGATTTCAGTCCACTAATAAGATATGCATGAGTAAGAAAGAAGCATTTTCTTGAAAAACGTTTATGTCTTAAACTGAAGTTGTGTGATTACAGTATCTGTACTGAGACTATGAATATGAAGAGGTTATATTCAGGGCTGCAGCTGAGGGTATGTCCTGAGAGTTTGAGGGGTTTAACAACTTGAAGAAAAGTTTACATTCTACAATAAAAATTAAAAAGAATTCCAGTATCATTATTATCATGGTTCCAGGATTTTAAGACTCAATATATATTAACTAGGAAAGATATTCCCTAATAGTGACTCTAACTGCCCTCGTTGTAACCTTGAACCAGCCACTTTACTTCATCAGTTCTGGTTGTGTCCCAAGTTGTCACATTTCTGGGGGTCTATTTTTAAATGTCTTTGGGTTTGATTTTCAACCTTGCCTCCTTACAGCTATCTTTGGGGTTTTACCAGTAGCATATGCCACACTTTTGGTAAGATGGGTCATTTTGATCACTTAGAAACTTACCTTTCTGCCCTCTTACATGCATTGGGTCAGAAGCTTATTGGGCTGCCTTAAACTGAAGAAACTTAAATTCAGCTCCCGTGGAAAACCTAAATGTTTTTTTTTATATATAAGATCTGGTCTCCATTCTGGGCCTACTTCCATCATGACACCCTGTGAACCTTTTTTGTTTTCTTTGTCCCTGTTCTACATTCTCCCACTTCTGTCACCATATACCTGGATGTGGTGTGAAATTTTATGGATGTGATGTGAGATTCTTTGTTTTTTTTATCTTATCTTATTATTTTAGGATTTGTAAATGATCTGAACATCACTGTGTACTTGTTTTGCTGGTTGCTGCGTGTCATCACTACTTTGATTTAAATCGGACAACTCGCGTTTAAGAATGTTTACTGCAGCAGCAGCAGAACATAGAGTTTGGCATCCAGGCTCCGACCTCATCACTCCTCGCAGATTATGTTTACATAAAGATATTGAAGAGTGATGAACACGTATCTTGGACCCCTTGTCGGAGCCTGCAGGTGGATGCTGGGGTGGTGGCGGGGCTGAATGAACAGGCAGTGACGCTGTTGCAGGGCAGCAATGGCGCTGACAGGCAGAGGGAGAGATGGGAGTTTTTGTAGTTTAAATAAGAGTGCCAGATTGGAAGGGTGCGCTTGGTATGTACTACAGAGTGTGAGGCGTGTCACATGTGATTGTAGTGGAGCTCGAGGCGTCGCTACATATATAACGAAAATCAATAAATGTAATTTTATTTATTTATTTATTTTCAACAAACACAAAGGCGCAGTTTGTATTAGTGCAACTGGGTGCACCCGGACAGTCCATACAGAATGTATTTAACGCTGCGTTCATGTGCTGCCCAGATGGTATCATTTATTGATTTGGGAGGTTGTTTTTCTAATTTCAGTGTGTTCATGAACTTTTAGGTCATAATGTGGAAACATTGCAACATTACTGATGCAACATTGCTGCATCAAGTACTTTCCCTTAAACCACTAAAATATTGTCTGACTTGACTTCTTGCCATCTTGCCTTCTTGCCAGAAAATGACTTTTTAAACTAATATTTCACACTTTGTCTGAACAAAAACTTAAATACATGAAATTAATACGTTAATAAAAATATTTACTCTCACTACTCTCTCCTGCCATGTGATGTCAAAGGACAACAACAGTGCAAGTTGTGTGACAAAATTTTCCCTGACTTTCTGAGTTGTTGTTCAGACTTGAGGGGGCGTTCATTCAAATTTCCCCAGTCAGGAACTAATTTTTCCGATTATTCCACATGAGATCAGTCGTCCCATTTTCTCTCACTACATCACAGACTCTCTCCCATGTTTTTTTTTTTTTTTTTTTGGTTGCTTGGTTTAGTCGTTCCTTGTTGTTTTTAATTTTAAACTATACAACATGCCATTTACATACATCCACTGACCAACACTACCGATTTACTGATTGACCACCTCACACATTTTGTTAATTTTGAAAATAATTATCTTCTTCCCAGTACACCTGTGTGTGTTTCCCTCCTTTTGTCATGAGAAATAAAATGCACAGAAAATAGGATTGAACAGTTAACAGAATAAATAAAATCCCAAAATAAGGACTTTGCCTTGTGTTTTTGGTGCATAACAATGGATGTAGAAAGTAGAAAA
This sequence comes from Lutjanus campechanus, assembly GCA_027495735.1. Taxonomy (NCBI): domain Eukaryota; kingdom Metazoa; phylum Chordata; class Actinopteri; order Lutjaniformes; family Lutjanidae; genus Lutjanus; species Lutjanus campechanus. Next base: position 9,259 of record JAJHUR010099694.1, on the reverse strand, counting down.
ATATAAAAACTAGATATCAAGCAAGTACCACAAGTCAAAAAACACGGTTAGAAAACAGAAAACATATATATACTGTATACATAAGAAAATATAGAAAAATAAACACGAATTACATTTTATTTAAATGAAAGAGGAGTTCAGTTTTGTGCAGGAATGCGCAAAGTATTCACTGTGGAACCTCTATAAACCCCATAAAATCCCTATAATATGAAGCATTGTCTATTTCTGACCCTCATCATGCGTTACGGCCTAATGTGCATCTACTCATGGACAAGAGGCTACTATTAATGTTTCTGCATGGTGATGTGGTTGGCCGGTGTATCTCAGAGGAAAAGAAATAATTCCTAGATGAAACTGCTAACAAGAAGGTCTGTGGAGTATCTTGAGTGACAGGGTCGTGATGATTTCTGGAAAGAGCGCTGCTGAGTTTTTCAAGCCGAGTGCCATTTAGTCTCATTATATTGGAGAGAACGCAGACAGTTCCACGGCTGATATCTCTCTAAACCTCTGCAGCTCACAACAAAACTATCTAGATGGATAAACAGCGCTTCATGAAGAAGAGGAGAACATGTAGGTTTTTTTTTATTATGAGGTGAACTGTCCCTTTTAATGTAGTTATGCAGCAGTTTTCTGTCAGCAGACTTTTCATCACTGCTGATAAACATTTCTCTGAATGGTAACGTTCAAACAGCAGGGAAGAATTAAGACTTAAAAAATGTCATATTATACCTACAGTCGATTCCCTACACAAGCAGCAAAACACAATTCTTATCTAAAGACGCAGTAACTCAGCGATTGTGGTGAACAAATATCAGGAAACAGCATGATGGAATACGGTGACAATGGACTCCATATTACTGTATGTACTTACAGTGCAGTATTCCCTGCACCCCAGTCATTACGCTCAGCGCGGGGAGGTGGGAAACAGTCACTGATTATGGTGTACGGGAGCGGAAATGGCAAGCAGGCATTAGCACACAGCGACATTAGCGTTGTCCCAGACAGCCTGTTAGTTGAAGTGGGTTTTAATTAGCTATTTTCTAGTTAGTAAATGGAGGAATTATCAATGGCCCAAAAACAAGATTGAAACTGGGCATGCAACCTACACACACAGCACAAAAAACACACAGTCGCACACATAAAAGTGCTCACCTCTGCATGTACACACACATACACACACACACACACACGTGTGCAAACACGCATACAAAGACTGCCAAGACAAACACTCAAAGTAAATGACAGATACAGGCGTATCATATTAGCATAATACGTGGCTCACAAATGGAAAAACCCATTATCTAGTTTTAGGGACAAAATGTTTTTTTCCACCTGCTTCCAAACAAATCAGAGGCTGCTCGTACAGCGCTCTGCTTACTCTGAGTGTTTATAAATGCAAGATTGCTCTCAATTTCAGTCACTCCTGGATTTCTGCGCCTCCTTCATGGACCTGCTCTGAGCCGTCATGGCCGAGGCCGTCACATCTGGATGATAACGGGATGCTGAAGTTATTAGCCGGCTTTTTAATTAGATTCTGCCCTTCCACCCCGCCTTGTCCCCTCTTGATTTTTTTTTTTCTTTTTATATGTGGGTGCACCACTGAGGCATTATTAATATTTAGATGAGAAGCCCCTGCTCTCGCCTCAGAGGCTGTTAGTAAAAGCAGCCTCCCCCAAATAGCGTTGGATGGCTGGTTGGATGGATGGTTGGATGAATTCCCCTGATGGCCCTTCATCTCTGCTGCTGCCACCGCCGCACAGCCTCTCTAACAGTGGAGACGAGGATTCAGGCTGTTTGTAGTGCAGCTATTTCTTTAAGGTCGACAGTACCGTTCAAAGCTCTGCTAATGTATCTTGTTTTGATGGGTTCAATTTGCCGTGCGTGGGTGTATTTCTTTATTCCTGTGGATAATTGGCCTGAAGTCGATGACGCGACACCATGTTGAGATTTTTCTAACAATGTTACAATGGCATTTGATAGCAGGGAAAAATATTTTGAACAATCCAGAATATCTGCATCATAAAACAAGATATATGATACATGTAATCGCTCGTGCCCAGCATAAATGAAATATTCACATCCTTCACTACAATGCACAAGTATACAGAATAACCCATTTCACCCATTTTTGAGAATTGGGACAAATCATGTCCTACAAAACAAACTTTAAAAATGATTAATACTGATGCTCTAATTCCATTTTTTTAAAGGATTTATATATATGAAATATATGTAATTGATAAAATGTATTGATTTGCTTTAAAGGCATTATAAAATGCATTAAAAACCCACATAATTGTATAAACGGTACTACATGGGTCTAGGAACACTTTGGAAAACTGTTGTCAGTAAACACAGTTTGTCGTTGCATCTACAAATGCAAGTTAAGACTCTACCATGCAAAGAGGAAGACATATATCAACAACATCCAGAAACACTGCTGAAGGTCCTGGTTTGAAGGAGCCAGCATGTGCTGGGGCGGTTTGCAGCCGAGTGTGAAGCGGCTGGGATGAGAATCAGCACCTCCAAGTCCGAGGCCATGGTTCTCGACCGGAAAAAGGTGGCTTGCTCCATCCGGGTCGGAGGAGAGCCCCTGCCTCAAGTGGAGGAGTTCAAGTATCTAGGGGTCTTGTTCACGAGTGAGGGAAGGATGGAGTGTGAGATTGACAGGCGGATCGGTGCAGCGGCAGCAGTAATGCGGTCGCTGTACCGGTCTGTCGTGGTGAAGAGGGAGCTGAGCCGAAAGGCGAAGCTCTCGATTTACCGGTCAATCTACGTTCCTACCCTCACCTATGGTCATGAACTTTGGGTCATGACCGAAAGAACGAGATCTCGGATACAAGCGGCCGAAATGAGTTTCCTCCGCAGGGTGGCGGGGCGCTCCCTTAGAGCTAGGGTGAGGAGCTCTGTCACCCGGGAGGAGCTCAGAGTAGAGCCGCTGCTCCTCCACGTCGAGAGGAGCCAGCTGAGGTGGCTCGGGCATCTGTACCGGATGCCTCCTGGACGCCTTCCTGGGAAGGTGTTCCGGGCATGCCCCACCGGGAAGAGGCCCCGGGGTAGACCCAGGACACGCTGGAGGGACTATGTCACTCGGCTGGCCTGGGAACGCCTCGGGATCCCCCCGGAAGAGCTAGAGGAAGTGTCTGGGGAGAGGGAAGTCTGGGTATCCCTGCTCAGACTGCTGCCCCCGCGACCCGGCCCCAGATGAGCGGAAGAAGATGGATGGATGGATGGAAACACTGCAGAGCTCATCTGAGATGGACTGACGCAAAGTGTAAAAGTGTGTTGTGACACATACATATTTGATTGTTTTTTGGAAAAGGATCATTCAGATTGTTACCATCACAAGCTTCAACAGACAGCAGCTGTGATGGTATAGGGGCGTGTTAGTGCCCATGGCATCATGAGTAATTGTCACATCTGTGAAGGCCTCATTAATGCTAAGAAGGTACATACAGGTTTTGGAGCGACATATGCTGCCATCCAGATGACGTCTTTTTCAGAGACGTCCCTACATATTTCACGCAAAGACACATTCTGCATATGTTCCAACAGCACGGCTTCGTAGTAAAAGAGATCAGGTACCTGACTGACCTGCCTGCAGTCCAGACCTGTCTCCTGTTGAAAATGTGTGGTGCATTATGAAGTACAAAAAACGACAACAGAGATCCAGGACTGTTGAGCACCTGATGTCGTATATCAAGCAAGAATGGGAAAGAATTTCACTTTTCAAAACCTCAACGATTCAGTTTCAGTGATGTATCACAGTGGTCAACACGCTCCTGTCCCAACTTTTTTTGGAAACATGCTGCAGGCATCAAATTCAGGATGAGTGTATATTTACAAAAAACAGTAAGTTAATCAGTTTGAAGATCGAATATCTTGCCTTTGTAAAGTATTCAACTGAATATAGGTTGATTTTTTTCTGCAAATCATTGTATTCTGTTTTTATTTATGCTTTACCAATGTCCCACTGTCCCAGTGTTTGTTTGGAATTGGGTTTATAGATGGATAAACAGCACTACTGGAAAGAGGATTTTAGGATGAACTGTCCCTTTAACATATTTTTAAATGTTTTATATATATCACATCATAAAAAGTTATCAATTGATAACATAGAACTGTGTTTATCTTGAGGGGAGTTGTTGTTCAGCAGTTGCGGTACAAAGAATAAGGTGCAATAAGGTGCTAATCAGTGTTGTGCATGGTGCATGAGAACTGCAAGGAGATTTCTGTCCATATTCACACGCTCTGTCTCTCTATGCTGCGATCACGTTTCTGTTTTAATCAGCTGACGACGTGAGCACAATATCTCTCTTAGGAGTGAACGTTGTTTCCGTTCACATTTATCGATTGCAAATTGATCCGCTCAGTTCACCATTCACCAAAAATATGAGCGCAATGAATCAACGAACACCACTTTTCTTTTTTTTTAGTGCGTTCATGCACAACAGTGGTGCATGCAATTATGTTGCAGCGTACTGCACCAGACAAAACTGCTGACTAACGCAAACAACCTTCAAATCAATAAAGTGGGCGGCAGAATGTGTGAAATAGAACTGGATTACTGCTCAGCTCTACCATCACTAACGCTATTGTTCTCTGCACTCACATGTAGCCTGTCATATGAACTGCACGGAAGAAAAGACTAAATTCTTAAAGTGTCTGTCCTATGACCCACGGGCAGTTGAGTTATATTAACACTGAGGTGTGTCTGGCTGTGAAATAGCAGTGTGCTAATCAGGGCGGCACACAATGGCTTTCCTTTGTGACTTTAATGCGGTGTAGGTTCAAAGGAGAAAGTTTGCCACAGACAGCAAGAAAGTCCCGAGGCTTTGTCAAACAGTGTGTGGAGCAGACTTATTGGAGTGTAGGTAGTTGGAGGGAAGTGAAGCTGAGCAAACATCTGAAGCCCTTCCAAAATGAATAACAATTAGGTGATTTAAAAAAAAAAAGAAGTGGCCCACTCCAACTGGTGTGTAGGAGAGACATCTGTTCCTGCAGGTTAGTTGAGGTGAATAGAGGATAGAGACTAAACTCCCTGATGCAACTATGGAGCTGTCGACATTCTTGTTTCACAACTTTCCCAGGGCTTCGCTGCGCGCACGAGGCTGCTGTTACACCACAGTGTTTAAAGTGATAACAGTGTATTAGTGCTAAAAAAGACAGAATGTGTACTTTCAGGTGATCCTGAGAAAAGAGAGGTGAACTTTCAATGACAGCTCTGCTAACAAACAGGTGACGTCATGTTCTTCACTTAAAAATACAGCGTCGATCAACAACAAGTCAGCCTCACAGCTGTGGTCCGTATCAAGGGGGAGGGTGTAAATTAACAGGTACAGTCTGCCGCACACTCTCCACCCTCAGCAGGAAGCAGCCGTCGCCATGGTTACTGATGGACGCCTCACTCGCCCAGCTGTTGTGTCTCTTATAAAATTGATGAGTGCATTTATGAGCTAAACGGCTGCGAATCAGGTGGATTTAAGCACAAAGTGATGCTTTCCCTTCTTGTTTAATGTTAACTTTACTGTTCGATTTTGTCTAAAGCCCCCATACTGGAACGCAGGTGAGGACATTGACGCCATCTGTTTTGTTTCAGGGAGTTTTAGGAACTGAGGGAAAAATCTTTCTCTACAATTAACAACCTATACATGGTGGTGGGCTTTTTATAAGGTGATTCTATACAAAATGTGAAAAAATAAACTTGAAGGAACATAAAGAGGAGACAGAAACAAAGGATCTAGTATGTAGAATTACATCTCTAGCAACATGAAGAAAGCTTCAGAACAGGATAAAATTTACAGTTAAAGCTGGGGTAGGTAGTTGGCGTCATTGGGTAAAAATTCCATAATAACCTTTCAGCATTTTGTAATTCAAGTGGTCTGAGAGAAAACTGGACATCTGCTTCTCCTCCTCAATTCACTGACAGTCTTTAGAATATCTAGCCAAGGGACGAAGAGATTTGGCCCCAAAGTGTTGGTATTTGATGACCTGAGAATAAAACTATCTTTCTCCAGAATCACTTACTGCATCTTTAATTGGATAAATAAACAATGAAAAATCTGACTAACTAAAAAACTTTCCAGACCCTCCTTTTTGAGTCAGGTCCAGATTTTCTGTAGGCATGTAGGTGGGTGCAGTGGCAGGCCTGAAATTTCAACCTCAGTATATGCTTGCTATGGCCCTGCCACCATGAAAATAAAGGGTTAAAGCTGTTGCAAAGGTTTATGTGCATAGGTAAAATAATATTAAAGTTTTTATAATCAGTATTTATACATCAACATTTGATCAAATGGAGCTTTTACTGCTCTTTCTCGGTGAAAAAGCTCTAAAAACCCCACTGCAACAACAAAGTTAGCAACTAGCTGATAAACCTCTCGGAGCGTTTACCAGATAAAGAGCTAGATATTTCCCTCTGGAGTTGAGTGGAGACCAAAACAGAGTAAATATCAGACTTTCTGGACTCCAGATGAATGTTAATGTTACCCCGCGTTTGCTAGAATGTGTGAATATGCAACCCCGTCTCTTCAATCTGCGCACAAATAACACAACTTTAGACTCTGAAACTGTAAGCGCTGCATATGCCAATATCCAATTTTGTATGCAGGTCACATGCCAGTCTTTCCTATTTAAAAAAAAGTCCAGGTGATGTAGTATAAAGAGCGAGAAAGTCCACACATGGAGGAGGTGGGGTGGTCGGACGGGTCAAACAGGACTTTCACCCAGGAGGCCAAGGGTTAATGCCCTGTGTTAGTCCAACAAAAATCAACATTATTTTATGTTTTAAGTTACATAACATTATTTGCATCATGTGGCATATTGTCGCTGTCTGACAGAATCCTTGCATGTCCAAAACGGTTACTTCTCAGGAAATGAAAAACAAAAAACAAACCCTGTATTAACTAATTGAATGCTGCTTAGTCAAAGTTAGTCACTTTTTTTTAATACTTTTTAATGGTTAAATATTCATAAAACCCAGACAGACATGACCCATAACCCATCCTTCATGTCAATAGCATTGATTTCTGAAAAAAATAAAATAAAAAACTTTGATGGGTCTGTTCACCACAGAAGTTAAGGGGCAGGATTGGTGTGTCACCTGCATGCAGAATTGGCTTTTGGTGAATGCACTGCATGCTGATTGAAAGTATCAAGTTGTGTTATTTTACACAGACTGAAGAGACTGCAGCAAACTACTATTTGTTCACATGTTAAGGCTGGTTAATGCTTAATAATAACTGGTTCATACGATGTGCTGATCAACCACGTCGGAAATCAAAAGTGTTTATAGAAGGTGAGAGGTTTCCGAAACTGTTTGACCATCCGACAAGCAGTTGTGATGGAGAACACTGGCACCCTTAGTGAGCTTTATAAGTTAATTATACTGTATGTTCATGTTGCATTCACTGCTTGCGCCCCAGTTGCTAAAAACTTAAAACTAGTGAAACATCATAACCTAAAATCAATGCAGAATCACTCTCAGAGGGTTCAGTCTAATGTTTCTGCCTCTTCTGTGATGTATTTTTCCCCGTGTACATACTGTCCATTTAAACACACTGAATCTAGAAAGAGAGCCGTGCCATTACACTAGAAACACAACCAACCGCTGAGGAGTCCTTTAATATTAATGTGGCATTATTACAAAAAAATGTAGTGGCCTATATGATGGCTCAAAACACTGTAAATCCAGATCTAGAGATTTTAAAAGTTAGAAAGCTCTGATCCTTTGAATGAAACAGTAACTTTCTGCATATATTATCCATCTCCCTAACGAGCAGATGCCATGTAAACATTCCCCCGTCTCTCCCGAGTCATAACAGCGTTGAAAAAGTCATGAGTGGAGTCACGGTGAATTCTCATTGACTGTGACATCTCTGTGATTTAAATGGAAGACCTGTGTAGCTCCGAAGTTTACCAACATCAAATATAAAACAAAACAAAACCTCCTCGTTCCAGCGAGACCGCTTCGCTCTTAAATATTTCAAAAACCTTCCCCCTTTTTCCTCTCGCCGGCAATCAGGAAACAATCTTTCCTTGTCTCTCCCCGGCATCTTCGGGGACTCTGGATACAGAGTGTGAGCGAACGTCTGAATGCGAGATGACTGCTCCAGATCCGATGGCGGATGGGTGTAGCTGGTGGAGGGTGGTTTAATTGGAGATGTGGCTGGCTTCTCCTGCACGGGGAGAGCAGGGATATGAGGGGCTCCCAGTGGCTCCCAGTGGCTCGGCACATCGCATAACCAGTGACCTAGAAAAGGAACACTGATCACTCCCCGGAGCTGACGGCAGAGGAGACGCACTCCTAACGAACGCATGAGGCTGAGGTCTGCTGCTGATCAGAATAAAACAGAGGCATTATGGGTATGCGGGACATGCAGCAGAGAATGTGACCCCGGCGTACAGAAGAGGAAGATTTACTGTCGCCCATTTTGTTCAAATGAAAGGAGGTAGGCAAAGACCCAGTCCAGCATATTAAACTGAAAATGATGGAAAATCATGTCATGTGACCTGACACCTGACAGTGAAGTGCTGAGTCATCACTGACAAAACCTGACAGGAAATGACAGCGAGAGAATAGCTCCTCCAATCAGACAGCTCCAACCCAAAACAAAGAGCTTTTGAATAAATAACTTCTAACGCTGTATGAACACTTAATTAATCCTTTGCTTAGCCCCACCCCTGCTAGCAACTGTCCAATCATAGCTCAGCAACTGTAACTATGGCGCCGCAGGCCTGTCAAGCTTTGCATTTCTCTACATGTTGAATCGGCGTGCAGGAGGCTCTGAGAAGAGCGATACTCTGCATTTCATGAGTCTGGACAGTGGTGTCTTTTTTGTAGTCTCTCAATGAAAGATGAAATACAAGAGCACAGGTGTGGAGAATGTATTAAACTCTGTCTTCATCTGCTCTAACATAAGCTGCAAATGTTAGCATGTCCAGCTAACTAACACTAGCCTACTAGCTGTAGTAACTTTGCCTCCAGACAAACGTGTTAGATACCACTGCATCTGCGTTTGTTCTGTGGGGATTTGAGGAGGAGGATGTGGGCTGATGCAGAATCATAGTGGGTCCAGGATGATGCATCTCTGGCTCGCTGTCTAAGGTCTAAGCTGGGTTAGCTGTAGCTCTTATCCCGGCTCTCTTCCGCGTTGACCTGTCTCAAGGTGCGCTGCACTAATCGAGTCCCTGCGCTTCTTTTTCCCACGTTGAGTGTATGTCTGTCATCTATCATGTAGATATACCTGCCGTATTTCAACAA
>JAJHUR010099692.1:0-11122 GCA_027495735.1 Lutjanus campechanus | reverse complement strand
AACAAGTTTATTGATTTAAACCAGAAATGAAAGTGTTTATCAGAATGAAGATGTTTGCTTATCCAAATAAAACAAAACAAAAATAAATTCAAGTGCTTTCAGGATCCAGTGAGTGTAAAAGAGGGGTGGAAACTGTCAACTTACAGCTGCTCTGTATTCCTTCACAGAACTAAAACTTTACATTGTTTGTCAGTTATCTAAAAAACTAACAAATGTTACATTGTTTGATTGTTAAACTAAAAGTTAACAAAACATACCATGATTTGCTAGTTTGCTAAACAGTTAACAAAATGTTACAGTGGCTGTGTCCAAAATCACTATGTAGTCATTTTGTTATTTTGTACAGCTGTCCGAATATATAGTGTGAATTATACCCTATGTAGTGGACTCAAAGTATCCCACAATACATTTTGAAAAGCTGTGTACACCCAATGGTCACTAACCAAGCACTATAGTTGTTCCCCCTCTGTATAGTGAGCTCACTGTATACTGTGGTTCTCTACATAGAAGTTACTAGACAGTGAGTCGGGAGTATTGGATGAGCGATTTCAGAAACAGCAATTGCTTGCTAGTTAGCTAAAATGTTAGCAAAATGTTAAGTTGTCTGCTTGTCAGCTTTAAAGTTAAAATGTTACAGTGAGGTAAAAGTAAACAGAAATTCAAGGAACTTCATTATTTTTCCAATCTGTCATTTAGGCAGCCATTTTCAAAGTTAAACTTCACCAAATGTAAGTTTAAAGTTAATACTGGATCACAGTTTGAATTTAAGTTTAAAGTTTTGATGCAACAGAATCAAATTTAATCTAGGTTCAGAGTACAAACTAAACAGAGGTTTAACAAGAGGTTGAAATTAAATTTAACATATCTTAATTTTTAAACTTTGAAATTAAACCATCAGGTTTACAATTTAATCCTTCCTGGTGCAACCCAGCCTGAGAGATGGAGAAATGAAATGTGGATAAGAGGGAAAAGTCACTGGTGAAGCCACCAATGCACCAGTTCCAGTATTGGGCAAAATAATAAAGTTACTACCTATGTGCTGCAAGCATTCAGCCTGTTGGGCAACAAAAGCTTTAAAAAAAAATGTGTGTATGTGTTGGTCAGAGTGTTTGTGTGAAAAATGGATGAGAACAAAAAGACAATCTTATTTTTTTTCTAATGCAAAATCTATTTTTGCACTCAGCATTCATCCATTTTAAAAGCACACCTTTTATTTGAGGGAATTTAATGTCAATAAGCATCAGTTTCATTATTTAGACATATATTCAGTGCCTCTCCTCACTCTCCCCCTTGGACTTTTTATTGTTTTACAGCTTTGAATCACAGTGGATTCATTCACCTTTTTTCACTGTTATGTTATCGACAATCTTGTTCCCGGTACCAAGATTTTCCAACATTGTAGAGAGCTGTGAATTTCCAAATGGCAACGCATTTCAAAGTAAGCTGGTCATAATTCCCATTCTGGCTCAGACAAGAGTTGTTTTGTTTTGTCTTTGACATTTGACCATTTGACCATTTGACCATTTCGTCAAATGGCGTGATTCTTCCAGTGTGATTCATAGTAGAATTAACAAATCAAGTCCAACAGGGTGAATAAGTTTTATTGGCACTCTACCACTGTATGTTAAATTATATTGTTGCATTGACTTTGCTAGTTTACTATTTTTTTTCCGGGGAAGGTTCCCAGTGTTATTTTTGGCATTTGTTTATGTATGAATTTAATTTAATTCATTAATTTACATAAATTTAAATCAAAATCAAGTTGTGTATGTGTGATGTTTATTTCAAAATCAGGCTGTTGTCATTTTCTGTAAACTCTGATGACCCTCTAACCCCAAAAGCTTTGTGGCGTCACTGTTACCTCTTTTTATGATGTATTATTTTTTCTTTTCATCTTTAGTCTCAACCAGTAATGCAACCAGTGCACAAGCTTGGAACAAACATCCTACCAGTGACAGTTTGTTCTGGTTTGGTTTTATTTGCTGAGAGATTTTAAGATGTTTTTTATCACTTGAGAAGCTCACACCACCACTTTGGATCATCATCAGTTCAACAATTCATTACATTTTTGGCTTCATAAGAGCACGCACAGACAAGTGTACTTAAACAGCCATACAATGAGGAATAGCTGAGGTAATCAGCTCAATATGTTTTAAATTTATTGTGTAAAATTATGAATGAATTATGAATTTCAACACGTGTATGTAATGTAAGTCAGGCCAACAGTTAACAGATATTTTGATCAAAGGGACAGGCTGACCGACATCACAAACTTTCCTTCCAAAACACAAACACATCGAACACCATTTTAAGCTGCTAAGCAACTACTTTGACAATCGATTGATTACGTAAGTAATTTTTCAATTTGCTGCCTTTTCTGTACTTTTTGCACTGTTGGTCAGATAGAAAAAATGACATCACTTTGAGCTTTGAGAAATTATGATTTTTTTCACTATTTTCTGACATTAATCAAGAAATTATATAAAAATGAGTCAATCAATAATTTTGTTGTAGCTCTAGCTGAGAGGATTCATACCCTGGATAACGTGTTGCCTAAAGGCAGTGGTACTATTACAATTATGGGATGTTCATGAGTATGTGTGCGTAGGAATAACTACAGGAAACAGGCTCACACCAAGACAGAAGAAATGATGTTCATCAGAAGGTAAACATGTCACATTTAAGTAAACTTGTTGCGAACACTCTGTGGTTAGTGGGTATGATATTTGTAGTGCAGTTGGATTTGCCTTGTGTGATGTCTTCCAGATTGAGAAGTGTCTGCTCCAGCGCAGAGCGCAGATGTCTGATTGGGGGAATGCTGAGTTATGTTTATGGAAGACATTCTGCAAAGGTTCTGGCATATTTAATGGCATTGTGTTTTTATGAATAATGATTTTCTGTCTCCACTGGGGCAAGGTGAAGGGTCTGAATTTCATCACCATCTGGCACAAACCTTGTATCTCTATATTTTGACATTTTTATTTATTTATTTATTTATTCACGTATGCTATTGGTCACCCTTTATGCTTTAACCATTACCCTTTATATTTAACCATGAACTAACTTTGAATAAGCAGCATTAAATAAGTTTCGTATGAAACAAGGAACAACAATTTATTAAGCTATTAAGCAGTGTTCACCACCAGGGGGAGCAGTCTGACCACAGCAGACATGCTGGTACAGCTTGGAAGGTTTCAGGTCAACTATTGGGCCACATCTATTTTCACATACACTGTCCTGCCGTATGTCAGATCATGGTATGAACGTGGAGACACTAGTGAATGAGAAAGACAGTCTTTTACTAAACTTTTTATAGAAATTCAGATCTATGTTACACTACTAATGTGAGAGTGGAGTTGGAGGACAACTCCTAAAATCCATTTCCGCTTCATCTGACCTGTAGTGCTGTTTATCCATCTAGATTATTTTTGTGAGTTGCTGAGTTTTGGAGATATCAGCTGTAGAGGAGGTCTGTCTCCTCTGCAACATAATGGAAGTAAATGGCACTCGGCCAGTTTTGCTCAAAGCACCAAAAAAAAAAAATAAATAAAAATAATAATAATAATAATAATACATACACCCCAGACATAATCTGTGTTCTTCTGTTTCTCCACAGTTGCAGGTCCTGGACAAACCCAACACACCGAAACTTCAACACTGAAGAGTGTCTGTCCCCGGCCGGACAAATGGGCTCAAGGAGACAAATATGTGAGTTTTTAAGCAGTGAGAAAAAAAATCATCTTACAGAAATGTACTTAATTATGCGTTTCAAGGCTTCGGTATTTAGTTGGCCAATAACATCTTTAAAAAAATGTTTGGGGATTTTTTTTCTCATGCAAATGCATTTTGTCACTTGCCATTAGTCCATCTTTAGAAGCTCATATAAGGAAACTTAATCCCAATAAGCATTAAACTCATTTAGTCTTAAATACAGCACCTGTATTCAGTCATCCCACATCGACATTTCCATGTTTTGTTTTGTTTTTTATTTACAACTTTGAATCACAGGATTAGTCAAGCTTTTTAGTCTGATTTCATCTCATGCCTCGTCTAAACTACAGGAGTAGTGAATGTAAAGTGCCAAGTGTTTTTTTTCTCCATGTCCTACATAATGGACCTTAGAAAAAGACAGGACCCCCCTCTCCCCTCAGGCAGTGCACCCTCAGCTCCCTCCAGCCTTCTGATCAGAATAGGTGAGGTTCAGGCGTCATAGGATGAGTGCCATCCAGAAACTCTGCTCCCTCTGCAGCCAGGAGCCTCAGCTCAGTAGTGACAACATAAATTTGTGAGTGACGGTGTTCATAAATCAGACAAGGAAAACAGAAACAGAGGAACATTAGGTTTGACTGAACTGTTTTTATTGTAAGTGACTTTAACTGCAACAAAATAATCAGGGTCTATTATATTTTGTATAGTAATTCTTGATCAGTCAGTAATACATGGTTTAAGTAACAAATAGTGATGCCTTGCATGCTTTTGATCTCTTAGTGTAATACTTAAGTAAGTGTGTAATACATGCGGCTCTAGAAAAAAGACCCGAAAAAAGATAAGAGCAGATATAGCCTATGTCTGCCAGAGGGCAGCAGTTGAAAATGTCTATATTGAGCACTTTTATTTGGTGAAAATAATCAAAATAAAACAGTCGACTTCAGTATTGACCATTTGTAACATTTCATCATCAGATTCCTGAGTTACTCACATCTTGCATCACCCTGCCAAAAACATAAAGTAGCGTGAAACGTCGCATGACGAGGTGATAAGATGATAGGGCAAGACCAATCAGAGGTAGATTAGGGGCGGGACATGCTTTTGTCTTCCTGAAAAAAAATATCGTCGTGTCGAGGGAACCCTAGATTTGTAAAACTCGCGAGATTTGTAGGCATTGTCTCTTCATTGTGCACCAGGGTGTGCAACTTATTAATTTTTAATAATATGACAACGCTGTGATTAAAACCTGTGGGTATGTTTGGGGTCAGAAAACATATGGTTAGGTTTAGGGAAAGTTAATGGTTTGGGTAAAAATCATCATTTCTCCATCTCTCGCGAGATCTTTCGTGGGTCTGGGGTTCCTTTCTCGACATGACGAAATGACTGCTCACACGCTGTGGAGGCTTTCAGAAGGAGACTTGACAGCGGAGAGGATGGTTCGTCTGCGGAGGGGGTGCGTGATCGTTCTCCGGTTTTGTTTTTTATGTGAGTATCAATGTTTAATTTGAATGTCTCATTGAAACCAAAGCGTTTAAACGTGCATAGCAAAGAGGGTTCCTGCTTACTCGCAACTTTTACGTGTGGTCACTGTTGCCTCAGGTGGTGAGTCAGTTGTACAGTTACTCATCTGCTCGATAGCAAATAGTACACAAACAATGACTAATAACGAAATCGTTATTTGAGAAGGAAGCTCCCCGTATGACAGCATTATATTAGGACGCGGAAATTAACCGCTCCGTATTGAACAGTATGTAAGTTACCTGTAGCGATGTGATAAGAAAAGGCTTGAGGAGGATTGACTGTTGTAAGTCATATAACGTTATATGTATGTATCCCATTTATAGTGTACTATGTCAGTATTATTTTGTATGTCGAACTTAATAAATTCAGAAAATGTTATTTGTCATCCGTCAGAAATGAGAAAAAAACGTTAGGCACGTGAGCCGGGGATCTTCTGACGTAGCGAGGAGGGAAAGTCACAGGGAAATACCCGATCCACGGCGCTCCGCTGCTCAGCTCAAATTACCTCTGGTGGCAAAATATTTTTCTTCAATTTACATTTTAAAGATGTCCTCCTGTTTTTGAAGCCTCTAAAAACGAATTGGCTCGTTGTTTTAAATCCTTCAGGTATATTTTAAAGTCCACCTCCAGTCATGTCTCAGAAAAAAATAAAACGCTCTGCAAGAAGTAATACATTATGTCTTTTTTTTTCAAAATAAGTTCAAATACCTTCTTAAAATGGCTTACATAGCTCTACACCTCGTCTTTATTTCATATTAAAGGTTTCATGAATATGCTAATACCACATGGAAAACACCACATGAACATGTTAACAAGTTTAAAAATGTGATTTTCACTGCAGGGGATCTTTAAAAGTAAAAATCTGTTCATCATTTCACTTCTTAATTTCATTTTTTTTCTTTCAGCAGTATTTGTGGCAGTCATTTTCTCAGATGTGTTGTAATGAACTAATGGCATGCTCTACAGATGCCTGTTTGAACTTTTGTATCACTGTTTATTGGTATCCTTAAGCATTCTGTGTGTGTCAGTGCTCCTTTATGACTATAACAGGATTCATGCTGTTCACACCAGCAGCAGCCCGCACTCTGTGTATATGCTAGCATTATTTGAAGTCTTTGAAATAATTGTATTTTTACAGTCTGTCTACCATAGATGGTCAGAGAAATTCTGCTTCTGATGATGTCTTTGCTTTTTGTTCCCAGTTGGCTTTCTACAAGGCGGCAGTGCATGGGACCTTTCCTGCACTGTCACTCAGCATGATGACTGGACGACATACACCATTGTAGCCCATTCACCAGATGGGCCTCGTATCTCCGCTGTCAAGGCATTTGACTGTAGATATACATGGGCCAACGCAAGCGTAAGTTACACAAGCCAGAATAGTTTAGCTATCATTATCATTGTTATTATTATTGTTGTTAGTAGTAGTAGTAATAGTAGTATCACTACATTGATGGTTCCATTCACATGTGCCAGTAAATAAGGCCAGTGGGTCAGTATGCGCAGTAGCAGGCCCCTGGCACGGGCGCACCTGAATGGAGTGCAGCCATTATTGATGTTA
This sequence comes from Lutjanus campechanus, assembly GCA_027495735.1. Taxonomy (NCBI): domain Eukaryota; kingdom Metazoa; phylum Chordata; class Actinopteri; order Lutjaniformes; family Lutjanidae; genus Lutjanus; species Lutjanus campechanus. The sequence goes on along the minus strand of JAJHUR010099692.1, from coordinate 4,332 downwards.
TACTTAAACTGCGTTATATCATGCCAAATAGTCTGCAGGGAAAAGGCAGCTAAACATCTGCTAAAACATCACAAAATATCACTTGCATGTCCATTTATAGTTACATGGCTCACAAAGACATTGAATCACAAGCAAGACGTGTACGAACAGATTTGTTCTCAAGTGCCTTGTATGACTGATTTAGGAGAACTTGCCACACCTGTTTCTTGGCTGTAGCAGGTCCCTTAATTCCACTGCCGATGTTGTTAGAAATATAGAGTCCCTTTAAAGATCTCTGAAAGCAGAACTTCAATCTTTGAATTGTTAAGTTCTTCTTTGTACTCTTCATTTTCATTTTCATGAATGAACACTTCATGACATATGGGACAGAAAGCGTAGCCTTATATGTTATTCTGGGGTGTTAATTATGCCAATTTACAAGACTCATACACGTGCAATCAAATACACACAGGTGGATCATTTACACAGTTGTGTGAAGCTAGGAGCTATCACTGAAGTTGATGTGAAACACACATACGAGCCCTTTGTATGAAAGAAGTAGGAGAAATTTAAGATAAGAATATGAAAATGGCATGAGGCCTGATATCTATGCAGTGTGATAGCCAAACTTGTCTGATGAACACGCCTGAGGGTTTTCGATTTGATTTTTGTGATTAACTGATTTTTTTTTTCCCTCCCTGTGTTGACTTTAGCAACATGTGTTGGCCAATAACCACGACAAAGCCCCTGAGCTGGTGCTGACAAACAGCATCAACACTCTGGTCACATCAAGGTGCATTGACAAGGTCGTCTATGAACGGATCTGTGTCTCAGAGGTACTTTAACCCTTTAACCTGAAAAGACATTACTGCACATTGCTCACACTCATGCCCTTTTATGCAAACATATAAGAGCTGCAAAACCAATTCAGTGAAGAAGTAGATCCGCTTAATTATTTGAGGTAAAGCGTTTTAGTCATGTGCTGAGGAGATTGAAGAGCTCAGTGGCACTACAGATAAGCTATCATAACTTTGATATCAGATACTAAAAACGTAGAAGTAAAGATATTAATTTGTAAATGCCGTCTTTCTGCCACTGTCCAGACAATAATAATCCTCCTGTTTGTCCATTTTTTTCTGCTCAATAGGGCGAACTTTACACCATTAACTGTACGAGTGAGTATCATCCATCTATTGTAAACATTTTGTCCTGAGATTTACCTTGTGTCTGTGATGATAATTTTGATGTTTTCCTTCTCAATCAAATGTGTGCTTTCATTTCTCCAGTGGTCTCATGTAAGAATGTCTTCTCTTTACAGCCAGCTGCCATGGAAGTGCTCGGAGAGACAAAGGTGGGGATTAGGGATTAATATCTTTCCTGAAAAGCAGACAATTTTTTATCCAAGGAACAAAGCACACCATTCTGGGTTTCCTGGGAAATGCACTTGTTTATGAGGTATCAATTCGGCTACTGTCAGGCAATACTACAACCAAGTTTTACCTCATTATTTGAAAATTTGGTCACGTTTAATATGAATATCCATCATTGTAACATTTATATACAGTATATGACAGACAATGAGGAAAAATAGGTCCCTTTTAATCTACATATTAGAGATGAGCTATGTCCCAGAAAAGATATTAAGTTATCTAAAGAGACAAAAATCAGATATAAGATATGATTTGAAGGAGCAGAAAGAGCAGCAGCGTGTCTGTTCAGTCTCTGACTCCGAGCATTCTGCAATCTAAGCATGAGACATTGTTGTAAGATTACATCATGTGTTTATACTTCCTGTTTGACGTGTAGTGAAAGCATGATCGCCTTTTACTTGAGGGTGTGAAATCACAGTTACAACACTACAGACTGCCTTACAGCAGTTTCCATTCCATTCATAAAGTACACAACAAGTAGTTATAATTTAAAAGGCTGAATTGGCTCTTTCCTAACACAAGGAACGTCTTGTTAGGCCTCAGGTACTGTAGGACTGTATTACCAGTTATCTTAGAACAGGGAGGGGTAATCTCACCCACACCCCACAGAGAGAAGATGTGTATGATGGTGTCAGGATCAAACTTATGATACTATTAGGAAACCCGAAGCATAAATCTTTGCATTTATTAATTTCTATATTTAACTACGTCAGTTTTGCCTCCAAAAGATTATTTATTGCTTATTGTTCTGTTGTATATATTTCCATTTCAATTGTAGTAAGCTAAAATAAAGTTCATATTTTTGAGTTGGGACTTCCGAGGTGAAATAAAAATGTTGTCTTTTGGGAGATTAACTGTCAAACTTTTTTTTTTCCTGATAGTTTTTGCTCCCTCTTCAATTGCTTTGATCATCATCCCGCTGCTGCTGCTGGTGCTGGTGGTGGTGGGGCTACTTGTCTTCGTGTGCTACAGACCCAAGAATGGAGCTCCCAGGTATGTTTTAACTACGTCCACATATAAAATGAGATATATTTCCCTCAACTGGCAATTTAAATAAAGTTCTGTCATCACTGGTGTCATATGCAGCTCTGACGACAGCAGCCTCGAGTACCAGGCTGTGTAGATGGACGTTGACCCAAAAGCAGCTGACGCAGAGACGGAGAGAGCAGGAAGATGTTTCTCCTGACTTCCATCATGTCAGTATAGTGCTGCTGTAAGAAAACGTTCCCACAGAAACTTTTATTCTTTTCCTTTTTCCTTTTCTTTTTTGAGAAATTGTGCATGAGTTTAATCAAACTAAGACAATCATGTAAATTATTTTGATTTGGGAATCTCTGTACGTTGGTGTGACTTCAGACTCGAGCTCAGACATTCGTTAGTGTGATAGATGTTACTGTTAGCCCTTTAGCTTGGCATCATAAGCTTCTTTTACTTTTCCTGGCTGAATCCACCACAGTTGCCTCCAGATATGACTGGTTATGGGAGACTTGTGTCAAGATTCCACCAGGCACGGCTGCGTCGCGTTACAGCTGCACCATGTCCACTAGACCTGATCGAGGCAGTTCTACACAATGCTTGTGATTTCACCAGCAGCGCCTGATCGCACCCCAGAAGCGTCTCTCCGCTCACCTCCGTGACAAATAATCTCTGAGTCTATTTGTGATGCAGGCTGCAGCCAGGAAGTCAGGCACAGGAAAAGCATAGAGAATCCGGCCAGTGTTCAAGATAAAAAAGAAACTGTTTAACTATGAAGCCTACTTAGCCCATGGCAGAAACATGGGAAACAAGGAAACAGGACCAGATCAACAAAATCTGAGCATGACAACATAATCAGGCAGGCAAGACGCTCCGCTGCTGAAGCGCTGCTGGTGAAACCTGCAGCCATGTGGAGGACGAATCAAAACCGTGGTGCAGACGTGCCGTGTCCAGTGGAATCAACCCGTTAATATGCCAAAACTCTCACTTAGAAGAATTCTCCCTCTCCCTCCCTTTAGTCCATGTTTGGCCTTTTATCAGTTTCATGTTTAGTGAGAACGGTTTTAAGCATTCCCCCTGCCCATTTTCCAAATTAAGATTTTATTACCTTATGACAAAACAGCATATAAGCTATTAAAAGTACTTTAACAGTGTCAGCCTGGATAAAAAAAAATTGCACAGCCAGTAGTTGGCTATTATTTATTGGTGCAAAGACGAGTAGTTCTCGAGGCTGTGGAAGCTGACAGACTCTTTGCTGCACCAGCGCGTGCACTTTGAGGACCAAGGCCTAGTAGCATTGCAGTAACCTCCCTAGGTTCCATTAGGAACCCCATGTTTGTGTTAACTTGAATCTGAGCTGTGGAAGCTACGATACTTGTAATGCAGCACCAGGGCGTGCCCTTTCAGTGTCCTGTAGCATTACAGCAACCCGTCTTAATGTTTATATCTGAAGCCTTGACATACCGCAGTCATTCTTGCGCAGAAATGGTTTTAAATATAATGTTCTGCCAGGTGCAGATAATATATTAGAGGTAATATATTGCTGAAATATTTATAAAACATATTATATAGAGTAATATATACTGTATATCTGTTCATACTGTTGGATAATACACTAAATATAAATAAAACATTAAATAATACCTAATAGTTATATACAGATATAAACATTCCTGTTTGTTATATTTGTATGATGTTTTATATTTTAAACACTATACACATATCTATGAATATATTCATCTATATATTTTTGTATATATTTATCTATAAATATATTTATATATATATATATATATTTATAAATACACTGCACGTTATAGAGATATAGAGAAGATATAGTGATGTTGGATTGCATTGTGGTGGATATTTCCAGTCATTGTCTGAAAGTCTTAAATCATCACCATGAGTCTTTCTGTTACCTTTGTGTGCCTCATTAACTTTGTATTTT
>JAJHUR010099685.1:0-10099 GCA_027495735.1 Lutjanus campechanus | reverse complement strand
AAAACCAACATATTGCAAACGCAGCTGACCTCGGCATTCAAGCAGCCTCTCCCTGGCAATTCAGATCGGGCCAAAGCTATAACAAGAGCCACTGGAGTTTTTATAGCAGCGGATCTAAGACCATATTCAGTTGTTGAAAATCCTGGTTTTAAACACATGGTCAAGGTGATTGAGCCCCGGTATTAAGTACACCCAAATGAACAACAAGAAAATTTAGGTTTTGCTTTTTGTTCCCATACTGTATCGAAAATGAACCGAACCGTGACCTCAAAACCGAGGTACGTATCGAACCGAGATTTTTGTGTATCGTTACACCCCTATTTTACAATGTAAACCATGTGTGTGATGTCACGTGAGTTATGTCATATGACTTACATAACATAATGAAGGTCTGGTAGCCTGACGCTGCTGATTGTCTCCACTGGTAATAAATGTCATTTTTGGACAAATTAGAAATTAGCCTACAGGTGAAAACTCAGAAGCTGATAATTTTTCAAGTTATTTATTATGTATAAATTCAAGTGAACATTTTGCATAATAACCTCAATCCTCAATTTCTGTAATATATTTAACCCTACAAGTAAAAATAAGCTTGCATAGATAGAGCTAACCAATATGTACAAAATACAGTTAAAAATGAAAAAAAAAAATCACAAAATGAATGTATTTATGTATTAAAGCTGTAATTCTTTATATATTCTATACAGTTTGTTTACACACATCACCAAGTGGTTGGTGGAAATTTTACAGACAAATGCAGTTAGTAAACTATTCAAATATAAAAATAAAAAACATGTTTAAGCATACAGTGTGTTATCATATGAAAAACATTATCATCAGCTGATCTAAACAATAAATCATGTTTGACACCTGGACATGATTCAGTTGAAGCTGCCAACACCACATTCTTCTAAACTTTCTGCTACATGCTGCTGCTGACTGCCTGTGCTGCTGACTCCTACCTGCTGCTGCTACTGAAAACTCAACATGAAAACTTTTGGAGTTGAAGGTAAATGTTTCCACTCCCAAACATCCTCCACAGAGTCCTGCCTCTGGTTAAACTGCATCTTAAGAAAATCACAGAAATCTTGTGTAAAGTTTGAACTGTAAGTGTGATGATAAATCTGAAGTCTTTTTTATTCAATGCAGGAGGCTCTAACCTGACTGGACTTCACACCGTGTCCTCCTGCTGCTCTGTGTCTTCTGTCTGTGCTGCAGTGACATCGGAGACACTTTCATACACAGGATGAGAGTCCACCTGATGAAGAGAGACGACAAAATGATGCCCCATGGACTCTTTACTCAAAACTGCATATAATTAGATTTGATCAGAGATGTATATAATCATTTTTAAAAGTATTTGCAGAAACTGTTCTGTGACCAAATGCATTGCTGGTTTCGACTCAGCACTTTCCAGAGCATATAGGAAAATCTTATTCCCTTTTCTCACTTCACACATTTGTATCCTCATTTTTGAATAACTTTTAGAGTAAAACTGACCAGTCAACAAGATTATTTTCACTATTATTCAAACAGTCAAGTTATTCAAACCATCATCAGAGCTCCTATCAGACTCCAGCCAGCCAACAGATAAAAGCTCATTGAATGCAGCACCTGCCTGTTTTCTGCTGATCACCGTCCTCACAGCAGTTTATAAAAGACTTTTGCAACACCTTCAATAAATTCTATTTCCCTGTTTCAACCAGGGATGGTGCCACTTCTTCATGAGTGCACGTATTAACTTAAATGAAACACCCACTGGCTGGAGGACGATGCACTGAGCCCAGAGGAGTGAGAGGAAGACAGTCTGTAGAGCCAAACTATTTTCATATCTAACACACTGGATTAAGGATTTATTTCAACCAAAACAGAATTTGTGATTGTTATAACAACGGAAAGACTCAGCAAGACGGTTTTGGTGAGTTTTATTTTGTTTCTGTCTTTCGAGTTTTAAAGTTAATGAGCCAATTAAAGCTCATCTTTGTTCAGTAAAAGAGAGAAACTTGCATTCAGAAGGTGATCAGGTGTATTCTTCTATCTAATGAGGAAAATCTGAGAATAATTTGACTTTTTTGACATTTTGTTTGTTTATTTTGTTGTGGCGCACACACATATCTCCCTGTTTTCGTCTCATCGTGTTCATCCATAGTTGTTTATGTTTTCGTTTTGTTTATTTGACTGTCAGTGGCAGCTGGTATGTGATTAAACTTCAGTTCTGAGCCATTACTGCTTCAATTCAGGAACCCAACAACACAGCGAGATGACATTTTCTCTTGGTTATGTGACCTACTACTCTGAGATGATTCATGTTTGCCTCCAGGTAACATGTGATACAATAAGAGTCAATTATAAGTGTGATGTGAGGGACGTTTTGTCAACAAGGTCTCTGTCTCTCACCTCTATCATCTCTCCAGGTTCATGTGGTTCAGTGGTGGAGCTCAGAGTTTTCTTCTTCCTGAATTGAGTCCAACAACAAATATAAAACTTCATATAAATAAATTCATAACACTAAAACTACAGGAAGTTTGAAGAAGAAAATAAAAGAGCGCTGACTGAACTGATGGATTTGATTGTTTTACCTCGTCCACAGACTCAGGAGAAGAGGAATCAGCATCAGGAACACCAGACTCACCCTGATGATGTTCATTGTTATGGCTGAATTCTCTAGAAATAAAGAAAGATATGTGATATACCTCAATAACAGGATTAGACTGATGAATCAGTTTGCAGGTGATTCTGTCTGTTAATCAGTCAGTCAGAGTCATCCACCTCTGACATGATGGAGGTTCCTCCCTGAACACAGCTACAGAAAAACAGTCTGGAAATGTAAACAGGAAATTAGATTTTCTTTGCAACAGTTATGAGTTGCAGTAAACAGGTGTTGGTGCAGGTGAATGTGGGTAACTCACCTGCCACAACAATCAGATATGAGGTGGAGTTATGACGTTCTCTTCCGTTCTGGGCTTCACAGTAATAATTCCCACTGTGTTCAGCTCTGATGTCAGTGATGGTGAAGTTCTGTCCTGATGCTTTTGGTGAGTCTTCATTCTCCTTGTACCAGGTGTAATTAGCTGCTGGGTTAGCATCACTGCTACAGGTCAGAGTCACTGAACTGCCCTCCACTATCTCACCAGAGGGACTCACTGACACAGAGGGAAGCAGTGGACCATCTGGAGGAGATAAAATAAATGGACAAAAATGAGGATTAAATTGTGTGCGTGTCTAAGCATCTAAAACTTGAGATTTTCTTGTGACTGGCAACAGGGGGAACTGAAGAAAGCAGGTATGAATAATAAAAAATGTCTGTTTTTTAGATAAGTTGTTTCACTCACATTTCACATTAATAGAGATGTATTTAGATTTCTTCCTTCCCAGCTTTAATATAAATGTTTGTGTGTTGGCAGGTGGGAAGGGGGCGGGGTGCTTCACGCAAGGCACATAACAGACAAATTAGTTCCTCTTATTTTTAAATCAAATTGAAAACCTGAAGCACATAAACATCACAGACATTAAGACTGAAAATGTTGAACAGCTCGTCCATACTGGAGACCAAGAAAATGATCCTGGTTCAGTGTCTTTGGACACTTTAATGTTTTCTGATGACCTCCAGTAGGTAAATAAGCCAAATGAGTGCACACTAACACTATCAGAACTGATCACTTTTAATTCCTCACAACTTAGCAAATACCTGACATCATTCTTTTCAATCATGTTTTTATGGACTGACCAGAATAAAACAAGTGTGAGTTAAAGCTGGTTTTTCATCACATGGGTCAAAACTGCAGAACAAATTCACTTAAAACATTGTCAACTAAAGATATGAGAGGAGTGTGAGATTATGAATTATTTTAAACATCAGGAATGTGTTAGAATAAAATGAAAGGTTGAGTTTTTTCCAGAACATTACAGTGATGATGATCCCTTGGTGTTTCATCTATTAACTTTAGGATTTGTTTATGAAGTGAGTAAACAGGCTTGAGTGTCGTCACACCTGCCTGTGCTCAGGTTGTTATGCAGTAAGACAAATGAACATTATGATTGATTGTGTCAAATGTTTTCTTAAAATCTGAAAACATCACCACCTTTATCAAGATGACTTTTGATTTGTTCAACTAAAGAAGTCATTTGCCATTTCTGTCAAGTGATGTTTTCTAAAACCAATTTCATTTAAATGAGATACTAGCTGATTACAAACTCTCTTCTGCAATTTTAGAGGCTATTGGAAGAAAACTATGGGTCTATAATCTGATGGGAAAGTTCTTTCATCTGATTTAGAGACAGGGGTCACTGCTGCAGTCTTTCAGGAAGAAGGAAAAAAGGAGTCTGTTATTGATAGATTCATCAGCAGAGTTAAAGGCTTACATATCATCCAAGACATCCCCAGACTTAGAATTTTAGGGAGTCGAGTTGCTTCATTAGGTTCAAAAACTCTTCGTCTCAAACTAAAATGTTTGGGTGAGCATTGACTCCACACAGAATGAATTAAAATATTTAATATTAAGCTTGAACTGAATCATAATTAATTATTTATTTGATATATTTGCAATTTATCTTCATTCACTTCTGATTGTTTTATTACACAGAGACCTAAGTTACCTTCATAAGATGTCAAAGGCGTAGAACTATATTAATAAAAGCTGAGATGAAAATGTTACCTGTGACAGACAAAGTGACTCCAGGTGAACCAAAGAGTGTCCAACCTTCTTGGTTTGTTATGAGCCCGAACTTGTACTCAGCTGAGTCTCTCTCTCTCAGGTCTGTAATCCTCAGTGTGCAGTTGTTGTTACCACAGATATACAGCACACGACCTGAATACTCTGGGTCTGTTTCCAGATCCTCAAATTTATCACGATTAAACCAAAATGTTGTCTCAACTTCTGTATCTTGGTCCTTTAGTCTGGATGGGCGTGTGTAGGTGCAGCTGATGTTCACTGTTGATCCTTTAACAGCACAGATCTCAGTAGAAGTGTAAGTCACTCTCCAGTCATTCTGTTCATGTATCACTGTAACACAGAGCACATCAGGAGTCACAATAAAAATGTGACTATACGTTACATCTGTTTGTTTCTGCTTTGGTCCATTCATTCTAAAAATGATAATAAATTGTCTTTGAAAATTAATCTTATGTCAACAAAATGTCCTTTAAACAGAAAATGAATATGTATTTTTATACACCTTTACACGATTCTGAGACAGAGCAAAAGGGCACTATTCTCAGACTAGTTCTGCATAATTACTTTTCCACATGTTAACCGTCTTTTTTTTCCCCACAAATAAAAATAATATTTAATTAGTGTTTTGAATGCTATTTCTGAATGAAACCAGGATGAACACAGACACAAAGTGTTTGCTCAGTTATACACAGTCAGTACAAAGGAAGAGTGGAAGATGTACACGTTTTCTACAGTTCATCTCTATGTGCACTGAGACAGGACATCATCCAGTCTGAAGGTGCAGTGAAGTGAACATGAATGTGTTGGACCTGTGAACTTTAATGCAGTTTACTGACCAGGATAAGAGGAGAAATATTCATTATTAGAAAGTCTGAGTTTTCTAGGTTAGTTTCCTCTCTGTGGCGTTTCAGTGGAAAACTGTAAGTAAACTCACACACTGCAGGAGAGCGAGAGTCCTCATGTCCTTCTACAGCACAGGAATAGTTGTGTCCAGGATAAAAGTAGTATGAATAAGAATCAGATGTTTGTCCCTGAATGCTGCGTCCATTCTTGTACCAGATGTAGTTTGGATGGGTGGATGGACCAAGTAGACGGCAACTGTTGTGACACTTCAGCTCTGCCCAGATAGAAGACTTGTAGACCACTGATCTGCTCACCTGCACCTGTAGATCTGAACATGTGAATAAAGAACAGAAGGTTCAAGTTTAGACTGAACTGTCAACACACACACAGATGTAAGCCACAAGACGTCGAACACTTAAATTCATTAAATAAATTAATAAAAATTCAGCCAAAATGTTACCTGTGACAGACAAAGTGACTCCAGGTGAACCAGTATAACTTCCACCTTCTTGGTTTGTTGTGAATCTGAACTTGTACTCAGCTGAGTCTCTCTCTCTCAGGTCTGTGATTCTCAGAGTGCAGATGTTGTTACCACAGATATACTGCACACGACCTGAATACTCTGGGTCTGATTTCAGATCCACAGCTGTTTCACCTTTAGACCAGAATGTTTTCACCACTTTGGTAATTTGGTCATTTATTCTGGATGGGTATGTGTAGGAGCACCGTATGTCAACTGTTGATCCTTTAACAGCACAGATCTCAGTAGAACTGTAAGTCACTCTCTGGTCATTCTGACCCTGAACCACTGTAACACAGAGCACATCAGGAGTCACAATCAAAACTGACTTCCGTTAACATTCAGACAAACAAGACAAAGTATATATATAATATAGTACAGTAGATTAATATAACATAATATAGTAGATTTTGGTGAAAAGTAACCTGGACAAGCTTCAAAATCCTCAAGTTTCAGACCAGTTATTATTTCTACTCATGTTCTGTCAAGTAGAAATGAACTGAAAAATTGTAAATTTTAACAGGAGTTTATCATATTTTATTATAGTTGTAATGTCGGAATATTTGAGAGTTTCTGCTTTGGTGCATTCATGCAATAAAATATGCATTTTACAATTTTCTATGTAGAGGAGCAGCAGTACATAATACTTTCCTTTTTAGTCACTTTCTAACTCCTGATAAAAATAATGTTTCATGACATTTGAATTTTTTTCTAAATGAAACCAGGATTTGAAGGCTTTTACTGATCCTGGTATCAGGTATCAACATCATTATCTGAACTTTGTGAATGTAAACTAATGTGAAGAGTTCTTGACTCAAAATGAACTCACTGACATGTTTGTTTTTATGTGGGAGGACTTTACATAAAATATTATAGGCTCATAGAAACGCTGTTTTGTGGCTTGTATCTCTTTGTCCTTTTACTGTCCCTTCATTTCCCTTCTGTCTGTGGATTGTTATAATCAGGGAGAAAGGAATTTGGGCCATATTTTGTATTTATAACCACAAAAAGCAAGTAGGAACTGAATTAAATGACATCTTCTGTCTTTTGTTCTGTCTGTCAGTCACCTCTGCTCTGTGTCAGAACCATGGACAGCACAGCTGCTGTGGTGGCTCACACAACAAACAACACACACAGCATTGTGTTAATTAGTGAAGATAAATGTTTGGAAATTATAATGAGTTAATAAACACACAACAATGACATATTTTTACTATTATTGTTTTTTTTTTTTTTTAGGAATGTCATGATTCAGAGTTCTCCCTGAATGTCTCACAAAAGGCTTTCTACCAGCTGTTCCTGTGCAAAACTAACTGGACGTCAGCTTTTCTCTGCAGTCAAGTTTCTCTTGTCTGATTCTTGTTGTTACATCTTTTACATCATTTTTGTCTCGTTACCACTGTCATGTATGATATGCACCAATGGATACAACAATGAATCAACTTGATGTAGGATTGCGGCACACAATAATGCAAAATAAAAATGAATAATTCCTCTCAAATGCATTAAACTGAAGTAATGAGCCTGTTTCTAAGATGCAAAGACTAGAAAGTACAGATATGTGTTCAAATGTAGGGAGTAAAAGTAAAAATGAAATGCTGTAAAGTACAGATACTTGAAAACTCTACTTAAGCACAGTAATAAAGTATTTGTACTTTGTTACTTCCCAGTTCTGATGGTCATTGCTGAGGTGGAGTGGAAGATGTACACATGCTTTCTACAATTTATCAGACATGCACTGAGGCAGGACATCATCCAGTCTGAAGGTGCAGTAAAGTAAAACAGCAACATACTGAATCTGTGATCTTTAACACAGTTTACTGAGCAGGATAAGAGGAGAAATATTAATTATTAGAGAGTCTGTGCTTTTCTTGATTGGTTTCCTTTCTGCTCAAACTACTAAAGAAATGCAGAACACTGAGGTGTGTGAAAGATAAGATAAAAGCTGAAAACTGTTGTCTACACACAGCATGGAAACATCACACTGACGTCAGACAATAGAGGAACTAGCAGGGTTTGGTGCAGATGTGTGATGATAGAAGAGAAGTTGAGTCAGTTTGTGTCGACTTCACTGTGAGACCAAAATCCCTCCAAAAAACTTCACTGTGATAAAAATTAGCGGCAGAGAGACACTAATCATCTGACACATTTGGTGCTTTGACAACCAGCATTGGCTTTAGAAAGGATTATACATATACATATATTCCCTTATACAAGGGAATGGGATTTCACAGGGTGAGGAGGGAACACAACCCACAAAATTCTCAGTTTACAACATGTAAAAGTGCTCTGCACATAGCTACTTCATACGAAGGACAAGAAGAAAAGACACTGACAACAATACAAAATCTTCCTAATATCCATTGCAACTGACAGAGAAATAAATAAAAACAACTATATTTAAAAAGACTAATGAACGTCTGGAGAGTTTCCACAATAGTACATTCAACCAGTGTTTGAAACATTTCTGGGAAGTTTTCCTTTCACACAACTCTGATCCACTTATTTCCACAGGTGAGTTTTAGCTCATTAAGTCTCACATTTTCTCAGATTCTCCTCTTTTGATGCAGTGAATGTAAGTGTAGATATACAGTACCTGACGCAGAGAGAAGGAAGACAACAAATCCACTCGCTGCTGCACTTAAACTCATAGCTGCTCCTCTCATCTCTCTGTGAGGCTTCAGAGACAATAAAACATGTCAGCAGATAAAATAAGAACGTACACAGGAGGTAAACAGTATCAGTCACATCAATAAACAATTCTACTTACACTGAAGAAGGATGTTGTCTTTAAAACTGCCTTTCCTCCGTGGTCAGTGAGCAGAATACGGATGTCAGGCTGTTAAAAGACTAAAGTTCCTTCCTCTTTAGATTATTAACATAAATGATGAGTCACATGCTTGAGAACGCACACATCACAATAAAGTTGTGTTGTTTTACAAACAATAAACTTAATAAGAGAGAATAAAAAAATAGTGTTCTGGCCTGTTGGTACCAAACCTGTTTCACTGACACAAGAAAAGACCAATCAAAAAGAACAATAGTGATATTATTTAATCTCTTCTGTACTGCAGCAGTATGAGATGCAAAAAGTGGCACGGAGAGCACAGTGTTTATTCTACGGACCAGGGAACATGTAAAAAATAATAATAAATTGAATTACGAAACATTAATAAGGCAGAAATCAGGTTGAAAATTATATGTTAACATTTACATTTTAGAACTCAGTCTTTCCGACCCACAGAGCACCTCTGACACTACAATCACTTATTTTGATTGTAAATATTGACACATGCCCTCTACAGTTAATCTCTATGTGCACTGAGGCAGGATGTCACACAGTCTGCAGGTGTAGTGAAGGAACAGGAATGTATTGAACCTGTGAACCATGATACCGTTTTACTGAACAGGATGAAAAGCAGAGAGGATGACATGTAAAGTTTTTCTTGGTTTGTTTCCTCTCTGGTCACTCTGCGGTCAGGTTGCTGCTTTTTGGAGAGAAATGCAGAACACTGAAGTGTGAGAAACTCACAGGCCCGTTAACCAAACAGGAACACGTATCACACATATTGAAGAGGACTGGTAGGATCTGTCATGGACACACAACAGTAATTTGAATGACTTTGGCTTTTTTTTATGCGGTTCAGTTAGATGCTCTGCATTGAAACTGGGATAAAACACAGGAATGAGTCACCTAACTCAGGAACAAACTACCAAACCTTACAGCACATAGCAACTGGAAAAAAAAACTACCTGCATACCACTGGAGATAAAATAGAAGATGTCTTTTTGTAATTTGGGTGAACTGACCCTTTAAAGGCGACAGTGGAGGGAGCACTCAGAGTGATGAAGCCTGCATGTGCAACATTTAAACTTCCCCACTAGAGGGCAGTGAAACATCAGAGATACTGAACCAGGACCCTGAAACATCATTTTAACATCCATCGCTGATTGTTACAACAAATTTAAATTTACTGTATTTTCATATTATATGATTGAACTATTTGCATTTTAAATTGTTTGTTCAGGACCTTTAATTCATTAAACATTAGAGGTCCAGATT
>JAJHUR010099683.1:0-13824 GCA_027495735.1 Lutjanus campechanus | reverse complement strand
GCCAAATCAATGTCTGCAACAAGTCCCTCCCTAGCTAGCTGCCAGAAGAACATGTAAACAATAAGCAGTCCGCTGGGGATTTCATGGGAACTTAAAGAGGATGGTTGGGGGATGATTAGGAGTTTACATTGCTGACTTTTTTGAGACTACCACTAGGAGTCGCCAAAAACGGAAATCTTCAAATCTTACTCATGACGGGCTTTAAAATGTTACTCATGAATCAGTCACATTTGCACTTCTTATCTATCATTTTTGGAAAATTTAGCTCTTGGTGATCCAAATGGAGACGCTTGACCTGTATGAACCCTTAAACCCTTAAATTTTGCAGCTAAATGTTTTCAAGCGACACCCTCACTGATCACTGCCTTTGCAAATACCTGAGGTGGAGTTTTGTTTCTCATTATGGCCTCAAATTAAGTCCAAAATCACATCCTTTCTGTGACGGTCTGGTGTAAAAGGTTTTTCAGCTGGAATTCTGCACAATGTTTCAAACAACGTTGGATTCAGACGTTCCCACATGAAGTTTAAGTTGGTTTTGGAGTGGCCGACAGTTTGGCTTTGCATGATTTTGTTTTTCACTTCTCTCTTCCTGACCGCAGGACTCTCTGTCCTCCCCTCTGTGTCCCTGTGTGAACTTTTCCACGTTGGCCCTGGGGTCCAGTACACCGAGTCCAGGTCATGGGGTCCCTGGTTTGGAGGGCAGACTGTTTAATTTGGCTGCTGATTTTTGTGTCTTTTCCACAGGAGACGCTGAGGAGAGGAGCCTGTCCAGGTGACCGGCGAGCTACACATGCAACGAAAGCAATGCTAACTCGTACTACTTCAAACTGACTGTCCATCTATTCACCTGCCAAATGTTGTCACTAACGTAAACACAGACACACACGTTCATAGATACACATGCTCTCTGTCCGTCTGTCTCTCTCACACCCAAACACACGACGAGTTTTCCATTTTTTTATTCAAAGACGAAGTATAAACGTACAACATTCAGGTAAACACCAAAACAAAGGATGCATTTGAGCAAATGTGGGCTATAAAAAGCAGTAAGGACATATGTGTTGTCTTTTCCTGGTGCATTCTGACCTCGGAAAACAGGATAAACTCTAATAGGTGGATCAATGCATACAAATTTCCAAGCTGTATTTATCTTCCAGTGCCATTTTCCTTGTATGAAGGTCTTTTTTAAGATCCATAAAACTGGATTTAGTTTATTTTTGCTAAGAATGTAATGTAATGTAATCTAAGTGCAAATTATTTGTATCGTACTTAACATTTTCTTAACGCGTCACTTCGAAACTGGAAGAAGAAGTGAAGCTTTTCTTGCACACCAACTATGAGGGTTACTGACTTTATGCATCTCTTATGTATATTCAATATCTTTTACTTTAACTGGACTTTTGGAAGTGGTAACAAGTGCTCACATCCAATAAACCTTTTACAAAATCAAGTCTTCTTTTTGTTTAAAATACATGTTCTACTTTTTTAAAAAGATAGTCTGCATGTTGGTAAATCTGATGGATGTTTTCTAAGGATTTGTCTCCCCCTAGTGTGTGAAAGCTGAATTGCATCATCGAATCATGTGAATTTTTGCTGAGTTCTTTGGTGAGATAAATTTGATTCTTTTATGATCTATAATAACAATTTAAAAGCAATGATACTCACGGTGATTCCTTTGATGCCCATTACAGAGATGACCTTCTTTACAAGTTCCGGGGGACACGGGGAACCGGCCATGATGCCTACAAAAACAAACAGGAGAGCGTGTGAGCTTTGAAATCAAAACTACCACAGAAGAAACACGGAAATATTCTCAGACCAGACAAAACATCAGAGGAAAACAGGCATTTAAGGTCCAGAGTTATGGAGATTTATAGACAGAATATGTCAGATATGGAATATAATATTCATAAATGTGTTTTCATTTGTATAATTACCTGAAAATAAGAATTGTGCTCTTGTTAAAGAGAGACGTAGGCGTATTCAGTTAGTTGCAATCTACAACCTCACCACTAGATGGAACTAGAACGCCAGACTCGAGGTTGTGACCGGTCTCATGAGGAGATTTTACTTGGGTCAAAAGACTATAAAAGAAGTTCTGCAAATTTAAGATTAGTATCTTAAATGTTTGCAAAGCATTTAAAATGTGTATATTGTTTTATAAATGAGAGGGAAAGGTGGATGTAGACGTTGATATCTGGCTTCTTAACCATTTTTAGTGTTGATATCTTGGTTCTTAAATATTTACAGCATTGATGTCTGGGTTCTTAACCATTTTTAGACTCAGACACGTGCCAACAACCAAAGTACAGACAGAGAAGAAAAACAGAAATGACTCCTGTACATATTATAGAATACAATAAAAACACACAACACTCAGTTAAATGGCAATTTACGTGCAAATGTGCAAATTTAGCTGGTTATTGCACGAGAGACAAAGGAGTTTTTAGTCCTATTTGAACCGGGATACCCTAAATCCACAGCCTGAGGGAGGCGTCACAAACTCATCATGCAGAGGGTGGTTTTGACATCTAATATGGACCTGGCTTTGTAGAGAACCATAAGGTCTAACAGTCTTTTTTCTCACCTATCTCAACTGTTGACAAGTCATGTTTAGCCAGGTCCGGTTGGCTCAGCATATCAACATACATGGTGGGGGTGCCGTAGACGTAGGTGCACCTGTCAGGGAAAAGTTGACAAATTAACGGAAAGCATCTTTGCACGCAAATCGCCAAAATAAACCACAAACGTGTCAAAAATGTGCATACGTGTGGGTTTTTATGGGTATGTATTAGGGGTGTAACGATACACAAAAATCTCGGTTCGATACGTACCTCGGTTTTGAGGTCACGGTTCGGTTCATTTTCGATACAGTATGGGAACAAAAAGCAAAACCTAAATTTTCTTGTTGTTCATTTGGGTGTACTTCATACCGGGGCTCAATCACCTTGAGCATGTGTTTAAAACCAGGATTTTCAACAACTGAATATGGTCTTAGATCCGCTGCTATAAAAACTCCAATGGCTCTTGTTATAGCTTTGGCCCGATCTGAATTGCCAGGGAGAGGCTGCTTGAATGCCGAGGTCAGCTGCGTTTGCACTATGTTGGTTTTTCTTCTTGTAGCGGTGATATTTACACTCGGGTGGTGCCGTTTTAGGTGAGTTAGCATGTTTGTCGTGTTGCCGGAGACATACCTGATCTCAGCTGATCAGTGTCGGCACACCGCCCTCGTTTTATCCACCTGTCTTTCTCCGTTGCAATATTTAACCAGGAAGCCGAAGTGTTCCCAAGCAGGAGACTTTAGCGACAGGGGAGGGTCTTCAAGCTCCGGTTTACTGCTAGCAGTAGCCATCATGCGCACGGGCTGCAGGTGTAGCTGCACGTGTAGCTGCACATGTTAGCGGCGGAACATAAACACATGCAACTTCTGGCCCGTGAGCCAAAAAAAATAATAATTCCGGCCCGTGAACTCACCCGTGCACAGCCCTGTACCGAACCGAACGTCGCTTACCGAAACAGTTCAATACAAATACATGTATTGTTACACCCCTAGTATGTATGTATTTTTTAATTGAAACTCAAAAGCATGTCTGGGACACAATAAAAGCTGTTTATCCAAAAATGAAAATGAAAGCAACACCAGACTACTTTGCAAACTGGATAGACAAGTTCAAAAATATGAATATTTGTTGGTGAATCCAACTTTCACTGGATGGTGTAAGTATTTGCTGCTGTTTACGAGACAGTCTACATAACGCACCAACATGCTTTGGGGTGTTTCTTTGTAATTCACGTCCATTTGCTGTCAAACATTGCACTTTATTTTGACATAAATACAATAAACTGAAACTCAAAGAGTGTCAGTTTGTGGGCACAGGCACTAATTTAAGTGTTTTCTCAATGAAGCAAACAATAATTTAAATTGCAGAGGTAAAAATGGCAGTAAACTGCCTCCAGGAAGAGTAAGAATTAAATAATAAGTACCAGTTGTTACTCGTGCTGAGAAGAAACAAGTAAACTATAAAACATCATTTCTGGTTGAGACAGAATGTAAAACAATGTGATGTTTTATCGCTTGAGCTGCATGAAAGTGAGACATAAAAAGATGAAAAAGACGTAACAGACGAAAAATGAAGTAAAAGAGGTAACAAGACAAAAGAAACGTGAAAAGATGAAAAAGACGTAACAAGATGAAAAAACAACGTAATAGACGTTACAAGACAAAAGAGACGTAAAAAGATTTTTTTAAAAAACAAAAAAACATAAAGGAAGCAACAAGAAAGATGTAACAAGACAAAAAACAACGAAAACTAGCAAGACAAAAGAGACAAAAAACAACGTAAAAGAAATAAGACAAAAAACGACACAAAAAACTTAACAAGACAAAAAAGATATACAACACAAAAAAGACGAGACAAAAGAGATAAATAAAATATATAGATAAAAAGATGAAAAACACAACAAGGTGAAACATGATGTAAAAGATGTAACAAGATACAACAAATGTAAAATTATGAAAAAGACGTAACAGGACGAAAAACAGCGTAATAGACTTAGCAAGAAAAAAGAGATGTTAACACTAAATAAAAGACGTTATGACACAAAAGAAACGTAGAAATATGAAAAAGACGTAACAGGACAAAAAAAACAACAACTACGTAATAAGACAAAAGAGATATAAAACGACGGCATGGAGTAAGAAGATGAAAAAAAGACGCAACAAAACAAAAAACACCATAAAAGACAGTTTTGTTTTGTTTTTTTTGGCTGTACTTGAATCCAGAATATGTGGACTTTCGCCACCTCTGCAATAATTCACATCCACTAAGGAACTGATTCTACGGAGCCCCTAAAGTGTCATGGAGAAAAAAAAAACTATCTCGTGCGCACGTTTTAGTATCTCGTGCGCACGAGATACTAAAACGTGCGCACGAGATAGTTTTTTTTTTCTCCATGACACTTTAGGGGCTCCGTATGATTCTGATTACCGATGTGTTTAATTTCTGTCTGAATACAATAAACATGCAGGTTGATTCATGTGCACTTTTACGTTTTCACTGCTTTATGTTTGCACAGTTGAATTCCAACATGTATTAAGCGAGAAAGTGGCTTGTGCTGCTTCAGCCTCAGTGCAGACTGGAACTAATCCGACTTGATTAGTTAATTAGAAATAAGCTTTAATCACAAAGAAACCCCTGTTTTACCTTCATGTCATGGTACAACATTGCTTCAGAATTAATTACAGTCTAAGCACATTTAATCTTTTGTTACAGGCTACAAATCTTACACCAATGAGACCAAATGTGTGGACTTGGCTTAAGATTTCCGAGGTTACCTTTCGCTCTCCAGAGCTGCTATGTTGGCCTTTCCATCGTAGCCAGCGGAGGGGAAGACGAGCGAGATGCCGTGCACGGCCATGCACATCCCTCCACCCACAGAGCCGAAGCAGTGGTACATAGGAACCGGCAGACAGATTCGAGAGTGAGGCTGTGGGACGAAAACCAGGACAGGAAGCAGAGTCTGAGTGACAGCTGCATCTGTTTCAAAAAGTCAAACTTCTCTGATTTCAGCTTCTTTAATGCGAACATTTTTCTGGTTTCTTTACTCCTCGCCGACAATAAACAGAACGTTTTTGAGTTGTGGACAAAACAAGACATTTGAGGACATCAAAATAAATATTTAATGGAGAAAAAAATTAGCACTTCTCCGCTGAGTCATCATGAGTTGGCTAACTAAGCTAACTAACTTTTGAGGTAGCTCAAAAATAATTATTCTCATAACTCTTTAGCTAATGTTAACTAGAAAACAGCTTTTGGTCAGCATTTTAACTAACATCAAACAATGCAAACAATGTTACGTTTAAACATTTTAGCTAACATTAGCTAGCAGACAATGTAAGGCTTGTCAGCTTTTCAGCTAGTGTTAGCTAACAAGCAATGTAACGTTTGAGGTTTTTAGCTAACATTAGCTAGCAAACAAGGTAAGGTTTGAAGTTTTTCGCAGACAATATAACATTTTGTTAAAGAATACAGTGCCCCACATGTTTGGACATATTTTTCAAGTCTTTCCTGTAATGATTATTTTCACAATCAATTTATCTGTCGATCACTTTCTTGATTAACTGATTAGCTGTTTAGTTCAGAAAATGATGGAAAATGTCGATCAGTGTTTCCCGAAGCCCAAGATGACATCGTCAGAAACCAGAAAGAAACCAGAAAATATTCGTATTTAAGAAGCTAGAATCACATATTTATTTTTATTTAAAAATTATTCAAATCGATTATCAACACGTTGGTGATTAATTTAATAATAGATTAATAATTATTTGGCTGATTGTCGCAGCTCTACAATAAGTAAGAGAAAAGATGGTACAAGATGATTTGTGTGGTTAAGACTCACCTTCCATGTGTATCCAACTCTTCTGCCGATAAAGTAGGCATTGTTGACGATGTTGAAATGAGACAAGGTGGCGCCTTTTGGAGCTCCGGTTGTGCCCTGATAACACATGTGAATAAAAAATGTTTTGGTACAGTATGTGAAAGGTTACTCTGACAGGCTGCTTTTCTAAACACAGTGACGCCAACAGACAGTCAGCGATCTTATGTTTCAGTCTTTGTAAATACACCTGTAGAAGAGAATTACTCTGTTTTCTTGCAATCAGGGGTTAAGGGTTTACTTTAAAAATGCATACCGATATAGTTACTAATTACCATTAAAAAAATGTAGTCAGTAACCTAATCCAAGTATCATAATATTAAAATAAACTTTTGGATTACGTCAGTACCAAATATGGTGAAATTGTTTTGCCATATTTAATGTTTTATGTTCATTGTAAGTTACTGAATTGCTTGTCCAGCTGTTCCTTTATTTGTTATGCTTGAATGTGTGTTTGTATTAGTAGCGCAAACTGTGTGCTATGTGTTAGCAGTTGCTTTGTGTAGCTAATGTTAGCAGTTGTCCATGTAGTTAAAGTTAGCGGTTGCTTTGTGTATCTAATGTTAGAAGTTAGTCTGTGCAGCTTATGTTAGCGGTTGCTTTGTGTAGCTAATGTGAGTGGTTGCTTTGTGTAGCTAATGTTAGCAGTTGTCCGTGTAGTTAAAGTTAGCGGTTGCTTTGTGTAGCTAATGTGAGTGGTTGCTTTGTGTAGCTAATGTTAGCGCTTGTCTGTGTAGCTAACATTAGCAGTTGTTCCGTGTAGCTAATGTTAGTGGTTGGTCTGCGTAGCAACCAACCCGGGCATGACGTCCCATGTCATTTTGGCATTTTTCCTGATAAAATGTCTAAATTAGGAGCCTCACATTAGGAGCCAATTTATTATATGCCCCGGAGTAATTCAGAATATGAATGAAAAGTGAACATTTCTGTCACAGAACCACAGTTCGAACAACTTTTGTCAGTGTGCAGACATTATTTCCCAAGTTAAGGGTTGAAACGTTGCCTGTTCAGTCTAAAAAAGTTTTGAGAGCTGTAATCCATTATACAGATGTACTGAATGTTTTGTTGACATGTCCAGTGTGCCAGGAAAAAATCGTGCCACGCCTCAATAGAGCATCCTGGAATCCCTAAAGGTCAGCAGTGATTATGCAACACGTACTGAAGTGAACTGGATGTTTATTGGATCATCAGAGGAGAGTTTCTTCTGCAGATCCTGAAGCTGCTGCATGTGCTGGCTGCTGCCGGCCTGCATCACGTCCTCGAAATGGAGCATTCCTGGTTGTCGACTACCCAGAACAATCACAGAGCGGAGGTCTGGAAGTCTGGGGAGGGACCAAGAAAAACAACAAAATCTGGGTCAAGCTGTACAACTCAGGAGTTTCAAGTTTCACCGTAATATTTAGTTTAGTCTGGGTTCTTAGCACTTATATTTGGGTTCTTAGTGCTTATTCTTAGTGCTTATATCTGGGAGAAAATGGAAGCTCACAGAGCAATCATGACTAGCTAGCACCTGCATGTTCCCAGCTTGCTAGCATCTTAGTTTTTGCTTGCTTGCGAACAAATCACCACTTATTTTACAAAGACATGAATATTTCAGTGCAACCTTCTCATGGGTTTAAAATACATATAAAAAATAAACCTTAAACCTTATTTATTCTAGGGGTTGTATATTTTAACGTTTTTTAAATGTTAATTTTCTCTTTTCAAGTCTTAATTATTGCTTGTAAAATGTGTGTCAAGATGGATGCCTCGTCTATTGGAAGTCAAATGCACCTACGGCTATAAATAATGTAACCTGAACCTGACTCGAGAACATGATTTTTAAACTGCTGGGTAGAAATTAGACACTAAACATACAGAATACTGACAGGTTGAGACCGGTGACAATGGCAGGTGAACCCACCTGGCACTCTTGATGTCTCCTGGGCTGGATGACTCGATCTCTGGACATAACTGTCTCAGCATGTCACAGTACTTCTGAGTCTTAAACTGCACTGGACAAACTATAGCCTTACATCCAACCTGTGAACACAGGAGCACGTTAAAGTGACACCGTTTCTGCAGGTCACAACAATAAAAACAGGTGTGTGGGTGTCACCCACCTTCCTCAGTGCATACTCCGCCTCCTGCAGCTGGTACACTGGATTCACAGACACCTGTTGGGTGGTAAAACGATTTAAAAGCTGCTCAGGACGGAAAAGGAAAGGTTGATGGAGTTGAAATTAGATCAGAGCAGAAGCAAAGAGCAAACTGTTGACGAGATGTGCTGCACTTTGTCCCTGTGAATGGCTGCTTTCACCAATATAAAACCAGTGAAAGGTTCATGCATGATTGTTTGTCGTCCACTTTGTGTCCTGCATTTGGTCCCAAATGTGTTTCTATTATCTTTCCATTCTTTCTTTCTTGTCTTAACCATTTTTAGTGGTGATATCTGGGTTCTGAAACAATTTTCAGTATTGATATCTGGGTTCTTAACCACTTTTAGCATTGACATCTGGTTCTTAACTATTGTTAGTGATAATATCTGGGTTCTTAACAATTTTCAACATTGATGTCAAAATGTCATAGCTTCACTAAATAAATACGTCAGTGAGCCTCAGTTCTATAATGTTGTTTTTTAACCCTTTTGCACACTACGCTGCAGTTTCGACTCACCAGTATAATGCCAGCTTTGGCTGTGGCAAACTGGAACAGGATCCATTCATAAGTGTTGGGTCCCCACATGCCGAGTCTGTCTCCTTTGGTCAGGCCGAGCGCCAGCAGCCCGGCCGCAGCCTGATCCACCTGCAGGCATCACCGAGACAAAAACAAGTTCAACAGGTTTTTGTTCACTGGAGGTGGAGAAGGAGAATTTCTGAATTTCTAACTTTCAGACCACAACGGCACAGAGTAGTTTAACATGCAATGATGTGTTCGACCTTCATGTTAACAAGATAAAGCATCTTCAGATAACAGACCTTATCCTGTGAACGATACATTTGTTTACCTTAGGAACAACAACAAAGATAGAAACTCTTTATTTCAGTTTGCAGAATGTATGGTGGGGGACATTTTTTGACATGGTGGCTTTGGAGAGAGCGATATTTGGCTTATATAACAGTGGTTTACCATCAGAAAAGGTTGTGTGACGACAACGTAAAGCAGTGAAAATATTCTAAATACAGTGTACACTGAAGCTGATATTGATGTTAGGTGGCTAAAATATGTTTTGTACGTAGCTTAGCTTCCTAGCTTAATCCAAACTAATCTTTACAAAGCAACGTCTTGTTCCTAACAAAGCTCCAGAGGACACATATTTGGTGTAATAATGTCAACAATAGCACGGCCCCTTTTCTTAAAACAGTTGTGTTGTTCTGCCATATGAAAGGAAAGATTAATTTTCTATTGATTCGCAGTCAGTGTAAGAAGACTGACTGGACACAAAGTACAAAGTACACTTTGAGGAAGAGACTCACATCCTGCTGGAACTGCGCAAAGGTCTTGCGGACTCCGTCTTCTAGAAAGGCCATGGCCTCTCTGTCAGGAAAGCGCTCTACAGTCCTCTGCAGGGTCTCTGCAACCGTACAATTGGACAGGGACACGGTAGACGTGCCATGAGCGTAGCTGGTGGTGAGGGTTGGGACGATGGGCGGGGAGTCCACATGAATCCCACTGCAGGGAGACGGGAGTTAGAAGATGTTTTCAGACAAATCATATTAAACACAGGTCTGAATATATGCACACAGGGAGGATGTTCGAGTTGAAACGAGCAACAGTTGTACTACAGTAATTTTACAATGTTTCGAACAGATACTAAAGAACAATCACATGAAAACTGGTTCCAGTAGGAAAATACTGAACTGACCCTTTGAATGGTGGAGTACCTCAAGGCTCCATCCTTGGTCCCCTTCTATTTTCTGTCTACATGCTTCCACTTGGCAAAATAAGACAAAATCTTGATATACAACCACCTGAATCCTTCATCGGGCTCAAAAGCAGCATTTCATCACTGTCTCGGTTTGTAAGTTTAAAATCAGTTTCACCTCAGACTTACCCAGCCTCACTAACCGGCAACGATGTTGATAAACATCATTGTGTGAGTCATTTTCTAAGCAAAATGGAAAAAATAAAATTACTTGTTCAAACTTTTTAAATGTGTATATTCACCAGTTTTCCAGGTCGTCTATGTTCGCAGTTTAACACCTTCGGGTTTTTGACATTTTTCACAATTTTCTGCCATTTTATAGACTAAACAACTAATCTATTAATTTAAAAATTGGCAGAATAATTGGCAGATCAATCAATAATGAAAATAATCAGTATTCGCAGCCCTAGTTAAATGACTTCTATTTTTATCGAACTAAATGAAATAGATATAAATAATCCATTTAATAATCTGGAACTATCATTTAAGCCTGCAGCCAGAAATTTAGGAGTTATCATTGTTTATTGTCATCTGCTTTGGATCCCCCTTGAAAACGAGGTGATCCACCTCAAGGGGCTTTTCCTTCAATAAATTCAATATATATATATCTTAATTAAGTAATACAGGACTGTTTTTATCCACTTTTTATTGTTTCGAAAGGAAACCGTTTTTCTAAAATCATATTCTGACTCTTTTCCATAATTGGTTATTGTGACTCTGTGATTACTTAGACTAGATGTCCCCTAACTGTCCCCTAATCTTGACTTGAACCCCTTGTATCTAAAACTCTTGCAAAGTTGAGAGCAAAAATATAAAGAAGCATCGGCAAAAACTATTTAAAAAAATAAAATATGAAAATACAGAGGAAACATTTAATATAATAATAATGAGGAAATATTACAAAATTGAAAAAAAATAAATAGAGGACATATAAAAACAAAAATAGGAACATTATAAACAGGGTAAATATAAAAATAGGAAGTTCATCTAAAGAACAAAGTAAAATTATCTCAACAAAAGATCAGTAAAAGTTTGAGTTGGGCTCAAAACTCAAAAATCTTTTGCAGAAAGTTGCCTTTTTCATTTTTTTCTGACATTTTTTCTGGTGTAGGAGGCTCAAATGTCTGATTGTCGTGTTCCAAGTTGCAAATGTAGACAATGTGACACATTAATCAGAAACCAGAGGACAGTGGTGTGAGAAGTGAACAGGTTTGGCAGGCGCTTCACCTTTGACACAGAATAAAAGATGCAGGGAACACAGAACCTCAGGATTACATAATAAAGACCCTGAGCATATCCGTTTGTGATTAAGAGGCAGCTATTCCCAAAACTGCAGCTTCATGGGGCCCCACGGTGGGGCCCTGCACGGGGGAAGTTATCAGCTTTGTCTACTTGTTAACTCAGCTTTGTGTTGTCGTGATTTAAGACAGAAACCTTAACTTTCTTGATATGACTCACTGACTGGCTGATAGATAATGTGAGTGCAATGTCCTCTGGTTGGAGTCTGACTGCAGACTTGTTTCCTGTATCTCTGCTGTTAGGTGTCAAATAAAGGACAAATGCCAAAAAAAACAAGACATGTTACTGGAAAGCGGCAATGGCTGGAAAAAAATATTCAGATCCTTCAGAAGCACTTAAAACAACAATGTACAGAGAGTTATAGATGCTTGTGTGAAAAGAAAAGATGATTCAACTTCTTTACTCAAGTAAACGTGTAAAAGTTAAGGCTCTGAGATGTACAAAAATGTATAAAAGTAAAAAGTCGTCCTCTGAAGGACATTTCTATCAGCTGTTTCTATGCAAAGCAAACTGAACCTCTCTGTCTCTTCACAGTCAAGCCTCTGTGTCTGATCCGTCTTCTTACGTCTTTTTTGTCTTGTTGTATGTTTTAGATCTTTTTCATCTGATTATGTCTTGTTATATCTTTTATGTCTTGCTACATCTTTTTACTTGTAACATATTGTTCATCTTGTTAGATCTGCAAAAATAAAACGTAACTGGATTTTAAAAAATGATGTAACTAGACAAAAACGTTGTAACAGACATAACCAGATTAAAAAAAAAATACATTTAAGATGTAACTAGACAAAAAAAACAGCGTAAAAGATGCAACTAGATAAGATATGATGTGAAATATGTAACCAGACAAAAAATTATGTAGAAGACATAACAAGACGGAAAACAATACAACAAGATAAAACAACATTAAAGACATAAGATGACAAACTAACAAGATGACAGAGACGTAACAACACTAAAAAAACTACGTTAAGAACAAAATAAGACGGGAGAAGGAAACTCTCTCGTGGGGAAAATGTGAGTTTCAGTTTGCTTTGCTCAGAAACAGTCAGTAGACATCTTCAACTTTTTACTTCTACACTTAAATCACATTTCAGAGCCTGTACTTTTTCACTTTCACTTGAGTAAAGAAGTTGAATCAGTACTTCTACTTTTACCAGAAATCTTTTTTTAAGTATCTGTACTTCTGCTTGAGTACAGGATGTGTGTGTGTGTGCTGTTACCACCTCTGTAGATCTATATGAACTGGAGCTGCCAGCTGCGGTGGGAAGGAATTTTACCCCGTGTAACCCCTGCAGATCTGCCCCTGCAGGATCTGCCCCTGATTGTTTGTCCTCACAGTGACTCTGTTAGATAAGACTTCACTCAGTGTTTAAGGAGAAGATTCATCCAGTAATTGTTGAAGATGTCACAGTTGTGAGGTTTTAATCTTAAAACGGGCTCAATAAAACGCAACCCGAACTATTTATAGTGTCGCGCTGCAAAACAACACAGACGTTTTTCAATCTCCCCTCCTTCCTTCCGGTGTCAATCAAGGGCTTTCATTTCCAGATTTTTAACTGAATTCTTAAATACAAACTGGTTGCACGCAGAAAAAGCAGGGCTGTGGCTATTACTAATAAAAGGGAAAACCCGTGATTGTGCAATAGTAAATACGCTAAATCATTTTGAAGAAGTGACAACTTTTGATGCAAAGACAATCAGGTGATCTGTGGGTTACATAATCGAGAAGCAAACAAAAAGTTTGCCACAATCAGAGATTGATTTTTTTTTTTTTTGATGGAGTACATGGAAAAGGAAGTTAGATATAACAATGCAAACACGCGCACTTTGATTCTGAGTAATCTCGACTGAACGTGGTTCTTTATTCCTCACTCACCGACTTGCAGCAGGTAATCCAGGCTGACGTGTCCACGGTTTCTGCACAACTTTCAGACCTCTGGAGAAAACGCAGTTGTTCCGAAGAAGAGTTTGGGAGCACAGCGCAAACTTGGGGATCATTGTTGTTGTTATTATTATTGTTGTGTGCCGCTGCAGCAGGTCACCGCGCCCAGTCCGATCTGCGGGAAATCTCAGCTGAGTTTCTACCTGAAGTAAAGTGACTTCTGCTGCAGATCAGCTGCGGGAGAGAAACACGCCGACAGTGAGCAGGATATTACTGCTCGGCCGCAGGAGGTCCGTCTGTT